>JAPYZL010016993.1:0-10650 GCA_030522825.1 Platygaster orseoliae
AGAAATGTTAACTATTAAGATATGTATATTTGGTAATGGCGAAATAGATATATATTTGCCCCGAACGTATGACACTTTTAAATAAATATAATTTTTTGAAAGTTAACAAATAATATTTCATCAAAAGTGTAATACGCTTAGGGCAAATAAATATCTATTTCGCCATAGCCAAATATACATATCTTATTATTCAATATTTTCTTCTCTCAGTGTAATAAATAAAAAATATTATTTCTAGTATTTTTGTGCATGCTTGCATAGCTATGAAGAATTTTTGATTCGATGTTCTAGAATTGAAATTTTGATCGACTTGAAGTAATTTTATAAGTTTATGGGAAATTTTCATCCACATAGAATTTTCGTATTTCACAGATCTCTTGTATTTTCGTATTATTTCAAGATATTTATAAAAATTTTTAATATTTTTCTAGTATTGGAATAGATTTCAAGTACTACTATAGATTTATATATATACGCTTTTTAGAATTTTAAGTTTTAAAAATCGTAAGTATATGTTCAAATTTATCAGAAAACATTTCTTTCATAGAAATAATATTACTGTCAGTATTTCTTTACTTAGGAGTTTATATGATTTGATAGATTTTCTAGTATTTGTATGGATTTATGTGTAGATTTATATAATTTGATGTTCCAAATTTTAACGTTTTTGAGATCTTTAGCACTTTCGTAGATTCTTATTTGTCTTCATAATTCATCATTGGATAAAAATAATTTTCAAAATTTTACTGTTATACGTTTTTCTTGGAAAATTATAAAAAACAAAATCTTCTGGAGATAAAATTGTTATTATTTTTGATTTAGTAGAATTCAACATTCTGAATTTTATTCAACTTTGAGAATTTTATGAAACCATTCCCATTCGTTATGTCCTTTACATTTCTGAAAATTTGCAGTAATATAACTTATCATAAAGACTTTTTTGCAAAACATGCACAAAAAAGATGCTTTCTGCACCTGAAAATAAACACGAAGGACGTGCATTTCCGACCGGCGATTCGGTTTCGATCATTTCGAAGTGAGCGTCACGTGTTATTGCGTGTTTTTGGTACTTATTACCTAGGGGAAGGTATTATTACTGACAGATAACCAGGGAAAAAACACCCAACGGCGGCCATTTTGAACTATAGTTCAAAATGGCCACCGCGGCGCCGTGTCGGGAATGCACCCCCTTCGCGTTGATTTTCAGGTGCGAGAGCACCTTTTTGTGCGTATTTTGCAAAAAATATCGTTTGCAACTCGGACCTGAGGCGTGGCTTTTTGGCCCTCGCCCAAAAAGCCACGTCTTAGGTCCTAGTTACAAAATATACTATTTTAATTTTTACATAAAATATTTACCATAGTTATTAGCTCTTTGATTATAGTCTATAATTTCCATTATTTACGATCTTTTAGAGCTAAATAAAAATGAGCAACTCTTTTTCTTTTTTCTTTTTTTAAGCTTTCAGCCTCTATTGGGCCCTCTACAGGAACTACATTTACATCAATATAATTTGTTCATTAATATTTAAATCAGATAATACCTAACGTTTAAATCTTTTATTACTTACATCATATTCAAATGACGCATCGCTACTTCTTTGATGTAAATAAATCAGGTCAATTTATTACATTAAAAAACTTTCAATTACAACAATAGGTCGAACGACATCGTTATGTAAGTAAAAAAAGATTTTCATACTAGATATCATCTGATTTAAATATTAATTAACAAACTATTTTGATGTAAATGCAGTTCCTGAAGAGGGCCTAATAAAAATACTGAAAGCTTGAAAAAAGAAAGTGAGTTGTTCATTTATATTAAGCTCCAAAAGATCGTAAATAATGGAAATTCTAAATATTTATCAATTTTATCTTCGAAAAATATCATTTTTTGGAGCCAATAAATCCACAAGGGGAATAAATACAAAACAAAAACAATTCTCTTTCCAAGCTTTCGGCCTTTATTCAGCCCTCATCAGGAACTACAAAAACGTTATTAAACCATTAATTACTGAAATGATACAATATAAGATTCACAATTCTTTTCTACTTACAATTATGTGTAACAACATCATTATTCAGAAAAATCAGATGGTCATAAATCTTCAACAAGGAAAAGCCATCTTCGTCATATTACATTTCAAACGCAGTACAAACGAGCAATGATAAATTTCATCAGATCCCCGTTACTTTTATAGAGAACGAACTGATAAGAATTATATCACATCATCAACGTATCTATCATAAACATAAAATAAAAAATTTATCAATTTTACCCGAATTTCAGAAAGATTTTGAACCCCCAAAAAATACCACAAAAAAATAATAGCGAGACTTATTCCTCGAAGAAATCATATCAACGACTCACAAAAATTCATCAATAAATAACACTAAAACTTCCCTAAATTCCAACTTCCATACTCTGAACAATTTAATCCACAGTTACTTCATCCAACAATAATTACGAAAGCGCGTAAAACAATCGGGGTTAAACAAAAAAACAAACACGAAAATGTACCCCCGGCTTTTCCCAAAACTTTACCCGAGTTTCATTCCGAGCGGGACTTATTTATATTAAAGTCGCGCGCGTCATGGAACTGAAATTGAATCGCCAACTTAAAACGCGCGGCCCAAAGTTCAAAGTTTTCCCGACATACGTATACGCTCCCTTTTGTCCCGCGTCTCGGGAAAGCAACATTCCTTTCGACCCTAATTAATACCGTGCACTCGAACATATTTTAATACTCGAAAAAGCTGATATCAAAGGCACCCCACAAACGTTTGACGTTCTCCAAATGGCGAAGTTGATAATTGCCTCTGAGTGCGTGCATTAATTTCGAATTTTTCAACAATCGTCATTAAGAGGAAAAAATAGGCGAAAAAAAATGTATACCTTCCGTCAAGAAAGAACAAAGCTCGGCTAGAAAAACGAACGAAGCATGTCACATTGTCGTAAAGTCTCAAAGGGAAAATGTTAAGTACGCGCGCGAGGTCTTTGAGAATAATTTGCGAGCTAAACGCAAAGTTGGTGAAAGAAGGCGAAAATTACGCGTGCATACCTGAGAAACGCTCTCACTGTGATGGCAAACAAAATGATTGCGAGTCATTAATCATGTCAATTGCGTAAATACCTTTGATTGTTATTGTCTCAAGCGGTGAATTGCCTTAGGAGGGGAAGGGTGGTTAGTAATTTTGCATTCGTTTCATCCACTGAACTGTATATTCGACGACATGTCAGCAACCTTATAAATATTCATTCTCAATGTTTGCTTTGGGTACTCGTTGTATTGAGAATATGGTGAATTACGCTACAAGCGTAGGAACTGTTTTTTAATCAACTTGAGATGTTTAAGACGGGACTTTGACGCGAGTTATTGAACCGTAACAATCAGCTCTCTCAGTTTGAATTAGTGGAATTCCACAAGTTAGCTGAAGAAATAGTCAAATTCTACTACATGCACTGGTGATTTATAAGTTTACCTTTCAATTAGTGAAATTTTTGAAACGACTAAACCATTAGTGAATTTATCACTAATGTGATTAATGACATTTTCACTAACCACATTAGTTCAAAGAAATATTTTAGAATCACGATATTAAAAAATTACAATGTTACTCCAAAAGCCTTCAATTTTAAAATTAAAATACATTATTATCTTTCAAATCTGAAAAATTATCACGAGAGTTACCAAAGTTCTGAAAATATAACAGTTTTTCACATTTTGCAAATCTTCATCACAATTTTTAAATTTTCTACAAATCCTATAAAGTTTCATAGAAAAATTTCAGAAAAGTTTTATAGAATCATAGAAAAATGATTTTCTTTTACTAAAAATGTGAAAGAAGTAACAAATAAAAATTGTATAACTTTCATCAAAAAAAATTTCCCCTTTAATTATGTTCACAAAGTTTACAACGTTGAAAAATCACACAATAATTTTTTTCTGAGATTTACCATTAATGATTTAAAACCTCAAAATAGCGAATCCATTTTAAAAAAAGGTCGAACTTTTAAGGTTCTTGTAAAAAAAACTTTCCTTACAAAATTTTATTTCCTGTAGAAATGTTTATAAAAATTTTGTTCATAAAAATTCCAGTTCAATGTACGAGGCTTAAATATTTTCTTATAAAAAATTTGAAATTTTTTCTGAAAGTGTCACTGGTTTTTATAACAAATTTTTTTCTTATTATAATTTTTTAAGGTTGACCTTATAAATAATAGAATTCTTATAAGAAATTTCTAATTGTTATAAGAATTTTGCCATTTCTTATAAGAATGAAAATCACTAGTGTATAAACATAATCAAAAAATTCTTTGTTAGGGGCTTTGTCGAATTTGTTTTTTCACGGTTTTAAATTATTTTTAATAAATCTAAAAACAAAATTTTCGTGTGATTTTTCAACGTTGTTAACTTTATGAACATTTTTGATTTTGAAATAGATAAAAATCTTCAGAAAAACAATAAATTTAGTTAAAGAAATTTTTTAGAATCATGATAATAAAAAATTACAATGTTATTCCAAAACCACTAAATTTTAAAATTAAAATATAGTATTATCTTTCAAATCTAAAAAATTATTATGGGAGTTATCAAAGTTCTGCAAATATTACAGTTTTTCATATTTTGCCAATCTTCATCACAATTTTAAAATTTTCTACAAATCCTCTAAAGTTTCATAGAAAAATTTCAGAAAAGTTTCATGGAATCATAGAAAAATGATTTTCTTTTACTAAAAATGTGAAAGAAGTAACAAAAAAAATGTATAACTTTAAACAACAAACATTCCCCTTTTGATTTTTTATACCTTCAAAATACTTACTTCTTCGAAAGCAATAATTTTAACGAATATTTTGAACCGTAAAGTATTTCTAAAAATTAAAGAAGTGCAATTCTCGTAATTTGAAAATTTATATAAAATTTGGCTTATTTCGTAAAATATTTTAATTATTCTATATTATCCTAAATAACTGAATTTTTAATTAAAAAATAAACGAACTACAAAGTATTCAACAAACATTTTTATTTTCAAGAACTGAAAACAATTGATAAGACTTTCTAGAGCATTAAAAAAAATCCAGAAACCATATTAATGTAAAAAATAATCCAAAATCACCACAATAAAATTTTCATAACTTATTCTTACGATGTTATGAGAGTTTCGAAAAATTCAAAAATTTTTTTAAATTCGAAAATTACAGAAGTTCCTACGATTTTTCCAAATGAAAAAATAGAAGAAAATGTTCAAATGGAAAAATTACGAATATTTACAGAATGATAAAACTCAATGAAGTTTTTTGAGTGTGGGAAATTTTAGATCCTTTTCAAAATCAAAATTATTTGATTAAAAACATTTTCGAAATATTCACAAAACATGAAATTGCGCCATTCACTCAACAGTCGGATTTCAATGAGTAAAACGAATTTAGGAAAATTAAAAAACTTATCAGAAAAATTGCAATACAAAACGCTACACAATATTTTAAAATTAAATATTTTTCGAAAATCACAAACAAATTGTATGACTTTTCAAAAGTTAAAGTAAAATATTCTGGAAATCAGCGAAATAAGAATGTATAAAAATATTGATTTTTTACTTACAATTATCAACGGTTGTAAATATAATAGAAATATAATTAAAAAAAAAAGTGTAGAAATTATATACAATAAATCATAAATATAGAAAGTCTGAAATTCGGTAAAAAAAAAAATTAAAACAAATTTTTTGATAGGAAAAAAACTACCAAGACCAATTTCATATATTTCCTACTTTAAAGTAGCGAAAATAAAAATAACGTGTTTCCTGAATCAGAAAAAAATGTTATAGTATACGTGATTCGGCTTCACAGAGAAAAGAGAACTAAGTCTGCTATAGGTCCGCATTAAATAATACAACACCCTTTCTAGCTATTTTTCTCAATCCGACTTAAGCTTTCCGATACAGTAAATCATAAGTTATTGTTACAAAAGTTGCATATGTTGGGTTTTTTTGGCCAACGATATGAATTAAAATATAGGATTAGTAAGGCAGAAAAAGGCAAGTAAATATCGATGATGTTAAAAGTATTTAAAAAATTTTTACATGTAGTATTCATAACCTTAAGGCCAATTTTACTCTTATTTTTAGAAATTGAAGAAACATTTATGACCTATTAGAACAATTACCATTGGCTAAGATAATCAGATTTGATGATAACATTTTAATAATTGAAGGAAGAACGAGTTAAGAATTAAGTTAAAAATTTGTGCATCAAGTTTTGAGATGGTTTAACAGTAACTTATTATAAAAGTCATCAATCTTTTTTTTAAACAAAAAAACTAGTTTTCAATCACTGATAAAAAAAAGATATTTGAAACATTTAAATCTTCTCGAATAGCCAGAAGAAACCCATAAACCCACAAAACAAACATTTTCATTTCCTATTAAAATTGTGTAAAAATATCAACGAAACGAAAATTTTGACAAGTTAACAAAATTTCCCTTTCAGTTTCAAACTTTGCAACATTAAAATTTTATTATCTTGAAATTCAGAAAACTTCGAGTGTACTTGTATTTTTTATTAAAAAGAAGAAACACATTTTAAAATTGTACATTTATTAATTGGAGCTTTTCAGGTGAAGATTGAATTTTTGAACTTTCGGAATCAAATTTGTATAGGGTCGTAAAAACAATATTTTTTGAGGAACATGGTACATAATTGACAAAGTTAAAAAACACATAGTTTTGAAGTTCACAAAATTCTAATCACTGGAACTCTAATTTTATAAAATGTGAATTCTGAAACTTTCATCATTGTTTTTACTTTTACATACATACGAATTTGACGTAGTATTTACAAATTCAAAAAATCAATAAGCTCAAAGATTTAGAAACGAAACCAGGAAAAAAGAAGAACTTTTATACAAAAATTGTAATGTAATGGTACAAATACCTGGAACATTGGAATTTACAAATTTGCGATTTTTAAAATCAAAGTTTATCCAAGTTGTATATATTTATATTATAATGCACTGATTATTAATATTAAAATTAATAATCTAAATTTATAATATTATGCACTAAGAATCGTAGAAAATTTAAAGAAAATAGCGATACTTACATAAAACGATTAAATACCATTAAAAAAAAGCAGATACTTTTAGATTTTATAAAGTTCAATGGGCAATTTGACATTTATTTGTAAAACGTGCAGCTATTAAATAATTTTTATTTAACTGATTCCGTACAGATACGTCAAAATTATTTGGTCTCATAAATTCACTACAATATTTTTATGGTTGACAACAAATATTCAACTATTTTACATTGTTTAATTGTTGTTAAAACACTCAAAAAATTTTCTTTATCCCTAAAATTCAGTATTCCCAATTTTCGAAATACGAATAATCTATAATAGTTTCTATATAAGTACTTCCAAAATTCGGTAATAAAACGTCATTCTAAATTTGCCAATGCCGTAAATCAACCGCAAACGATCTTTCTCTACAGCCAAAATAAACCTCGTCTAAAGCATCGAACTCTTTATTAGAAAATCCCTACGATGAAAGTCATCAACCTTCTTCTCGTACAAAAAAACTCGTCTTCAATATTATTAATATTTATTAGAATATTATGCTATTTTTTATAAGACTCAAATAACAAATTTTACAATCTTTAAGAAATAAATATATTAAATAATTGGAGCTTTTTTAGTGAAACGAGAATTTTCGAATTTTCATAATCAAATTTGTAGGATCGTTAAAATGATTTATGTTTTGTGAAAAGTAGATGACAGAATTCAAATTATGACAACTTAAATTTCATAAAATGTGAATCCTGAGATTTTCAGACACAAATTTGCCATGTTCATTAAGTTTACAACGTTGAAAAATCACACGAAATTTTTTTTGAGATTTACCAAAAATAATTTAAAATCTTGAAAAAACAAATTCGACGAAGCCCCTAACAAGGTATTTATAAATATGTTTATACACTAGAGATTTTTATTTTTATAAGAAATGGCAAAATTCTTATAACAATTAGAAGTTTATTATAAGAATTCTATTTCTTATAAGGTCGACAATAGAAAATTCTAATAAGAAACAAATTTTTTATAAAAACCAGTGAAACTTTTACAAGAAATTTCAAATTTTTAATAAGAAAATATTTAAATCTCGTACATTTCTTGTGAACTGGAATTTTTATGAAAAATATTTTTTATAAATATTTCTACAGGAAATTAAATTTTATAAGAAAAGTTTTTATTACAAGAATCTTAAAAGTTCGACCTTTTTATAAAACGACGAATTTCATTGTAGATGATTTAATAAATTTTTTTGTCGACGATTTTCAGGGCCTTCGCTGAATTCGCTATTGCGAGGTTTTAAATCATTGATGGTAAATCTCAGAAAAAAATTCTCGTGTGATTTTTCAACTTGTAAACTTTATGGACATGAAATGTACTGCTATTTTTTATTAGAAACAAACAACGAATTTCACAATCTTTGAAAAAATATATGTATTTAATAATTGGAGCTTTTTGGGTGAAAAGAAAATTTTCCAATTTTCAATATCAAATTTGTAGCATCATAAAAATAATATATGTTGTAAAAAGTAGATGAAAAAATTCGAATCATGACTAATTAAATTTTATAACATGTGAATCCTGAGATATTTTTAGACCAAAAATTGCCGTCATTGTTTCTACATACATACCAACTTGAAGTAGTATTTGCAAATTTAAAAAATACATTCGTTCGGGAAAGAAGCTGAAAAAAATGAATTCTGAAATTTTAGACTTTTTAATACGAAAACTGCAAATCACGAATTCGTGAAATTTACATGTGCCTCAACTTCCAAACGATTATGGAATAAACGAAAATTTTTTAAAAATTGACTTTTCATTTTAACCCATTAGTAAAATTTAAAATAATGAGAAACGTTGAATAATATTTGTTAAATACCAATAATTATGAATTCCTTTAATTACTAGAAATGATAGAACAATATACATATATACATTTTTTTTTCGTTTATTTGTAAACGTTTAGAACTTCGGAGACATAAATTTACCGACGTTTTTCAACAATTCTTTCTTTTGTCCTGAATGTTCGTAAACATGTCATTTCAACTGCGAGTTTTCGAAAAAACACAGTTATTTTAGACACAAACAATTTTTTTTCAAAATGACAGATACGTAAAATATTCTTCCTCGAAATCTGCAGTAATCATGCGCTAAAAATCGTAATACAAAGAACATGGCAGTATTTCTACAAGCTAAGCAAATACCATTTAAAAAAAAAAAAATAAAGGCAGTTACTCCAGATTGACCGTAAAACGTGCAAATGTCAAAAAATTTCGATACATAAAGATACCTAAAAAAAACTCACGATTATCTTCTTACATTTGACATCTACAAACAATCTTACATCATTAATGCAACTCGAAATCCAGCATTTACAACTCTCATAATACGCTGAATCTAGAATTCGCCTACGATTCAGCAATAAAACATTCTAAATTCAGCAAAAAGCCATATAAATCAACCGTAAACGACCTTTCTCCACAGCCAAAATAAACCTCGTCTAAAACATCGAAATCTTTACTAGAAAATCCCTACGATGAAAGTCATCAACCTTCTTCTTGTACAAAAAAAAACTCGTCTTCAATCACTGATAAAGATCCTCGAAACGTCGAAATTTCCACTCACTCCTTTAAATCCTTAAATTAAACGTTCAAAAATTCAGAAAACTTTTATGTATTATATGTCTTTACGGTCTTTTTATTTTATAAGAAGCGAAATGTACTACTATTTTTTATTAGAAACAAAGAGAAAATTTTACAATCTTTGAAAAATATATGTTGAATAATTGGAACTTTTTAGGTGAAAAAAGAATTTTTGAATTTTCATAAACAAATTAGTAAGATCGTAAAAAATATATGTTTTGGAAAGTAGTTTACGAAATTAAAATTATGACAACTTGAATTTTAGGAAATGTGAATTCTGAGATTTTCAGATCAAAAATTTCCGTCACTGTAGTTTTTGCAAATTTGAAAAATCAATAAATTTAAGTGTTGGGGAAAGAAGCTAAAAAAAATTCTGACTTTTTAGAATTTTTAATACGAAAATTGCAAATTACGAATTCACGAAATTTACCGACGTTTTTCAATAATTCTCTCTTTTGTCTTGAATGTTCGTAAACATGCCATTTCAACTGAGTTTTCGAAAAAATCATAGTTATTCAAACGCAAAAAAACATGTTTCTAAAATTCCAAACGTTGAAGAATTAAACAAAATGTAATAAAAATAGTTTGTAACATTGAATAATATTTTTTTAATCATAATGATTAATTATTTCTTCAAACATAAGAAACAGAAACAGTTTTTCTTATTTCGTTTTTTTTAAACGTTTGGAACTTCAAAAACATAAGATATTAATAAATAAGAATACAAAATTTTCAATCTAAAGTAAGAATTTTTGATTTCACATTCACAATTTTGGATAAGAAAACTAAGATTCAAGCTTTCGAATTCAACTTTTTTCTTACAATACAGCATCAATTAGTAGTTTTGTAAATAAAGATAGGATATATGTTTGCAATGAAACAGTTGATCACTTGATCCTTTTTTTCGACACCATCTGAATCTGTACCTTGAATAGTACATCCCTT
>JAPYZL010017001.1:3056-17474 GCA_030522825.1 Platygaster orseoliae
GAAAATAATTTACATGGGCTTAAATGGCAGTTGAACGCCTTCCACAGCGCGCCGTCTAAACTTTCACTTTTGCCGAGTAGGTCCCTTTTGTCGGATCGCATCACATATCTATATTTATTGTAATTTAAAGCTCTTAAATTCAAATTTTCGAATATCGTAAATATTAAAAATGATTTTTCAGATAACAGTTTCTTTACAGATTAAGAGTATTTGTATAGTATCATAGCAGTATTTACTCAATTTGAAAAATATTGTGGTATTCAAATTTTATCGATAAGCGAATTAAGAGACTTTTCAGCTCATCAGACTTAAAATTTCATAGATTCATAGTAATTTCATAGATTACCCAGAAGAGAATAAACATTGAACTATCAACAATGTAAATATCGTTATTGACATTTTTCGTTATATATTTGTATGACGTAGAAGTCTCAAGATATGATTTTTATGATTTGTTACGTCTTTTTTCAATTTGATGGTTTGTAATATTACCGTTGATTTCTTCGCAAGGAATGAAAGGAGTGAATTTTTTGCAATGTTGATCTGACTTTAAGCAGTTGATTTTGAGTTTTTAATGAACGTTCTTTAGACTTTTTATTTGCTGGAATAAGTTGTGTGAGGAAAGGAATATTTTTGAATTATTTTTAATGATTCTGAACTGTCGATATCACTTTGATGAAATTGTACTTTACTCAAACTTTAAATAGGTTATACTCGAAACCTAAAGTGATTATTACAGCTATCGAAAATATAAGCTTGAGTGTGTATTTCGATTAGGAATTCGGGAATTCATTTAACATGATAGAATTCAAGAATAAAAGAAAATGAAAACACACTGAATCCTAAATTTATTTCTGCATAATGTCGAATACACAACTTTTTATATAAAAAACTTAATTTTCGAATCATTAAGAAAATATCATTTCTAAAAAAATTAATCAGATAGCGATATACTACTTATTATTACACGTTCAATATATATTACAATAATATCAAATGCAGAATACGCAGACCTCATGTTTTTCTGTGTCGATTACTTAAACTACGCACTGAAAAAGTTCGTGAGCTTTTCGAGTATCTATCGATTCATAGAAAACATCCTTGGTTGGAGAGTTGAGTGGATTTGAAGAATAATTGATTGTTTCCTGTGATTAAGTGGGATTCGGGTAATTGATGAATTGCGGTGATGGATGGGGTTACCGTTTTTATAAGCGGAGTTCGGGTTCATTTTTTATTGAAAAGATCTCTGAATGCACTTGCAGATTATTTGATGTGAATTATGCATGGAGGGTTTCGGAGTAGAGAGTTGTTATTATTTTAGTGGGGTCTGTGACTGGAATTTTCAACAACGCAAAATTTTCGTGCGGTGCAGATAAATTAAAAACGACAGATAGTAAATAATGTAAACCACTACCATAGAAATAAAAACATTTTATTTGTTTGAGGTTTAAAAAAATGTTTTTCGATTTAGTATATCTTTGCTTTTCGAAACGAAATTACAAATTTTATTTAGTTTTGAATTGGTAAACAAAAATTAATTACTATATAAGTTTTCAAATGTGATTTAATTCTGAAATCTTCAAAAATATAAATATTCAATTTCGTGTATATGCATTTACTACGGTAAAAATCTTTTCCAGAGTTTATCGTGTTCCGAATTTCCATCGATAAGAACCGTGCACAATCACGGAAGAGAAAAATGTACGCCTGAAAGATATTCCAGACTTAACGCCGTCAGTTTAACCTTTTTTTTGTTGCTGGCAAAAAGAAAAAAAAAGCAAAATCGTCGTGCACTCGAGGTCCAGCGCTTTCGAGCAGACGTCGACTGCTGACGTTAGATTTTTCACGACCCCCCAAAGAAGGATGCTCCGCAACTCATCGGCAAAAAGTCAAAATTTCCCGGGAGCGTCCAATTTGATTTGTATCCGTACGATGCCAGAATGGGCAAAGAGGGACAAAAAGTGGCGTGGGGACTCGGAGATGAGCGAGATTTCGTCTTGAAAAACGCGAACGAGGCAAAGGTTAGCCGGAAAGTCCGCACGCATTCCGAAATCTCAAGTAGCCTTCGTCCCGTTTTCGATGGGGGAAAAAATTAGTCGGGGTTCAGGCAACGGAAAAAGCTCGCCAAATCGCGTTTCGTGAGATAAAAATGAGCAGGAAATCCATGTAAATTTATTCACAGGAGTTTCAGTAAAAGCTTTGAAGTTTTAACTGGGAAACTTAGAGAAATATTTGTTGTTTAGTAAGGAAATTTTCAGATCTAAATCCAGGAGATGTTATTTTTTAAGAAAAAACAATTGAATTGACTAAAGTATGATGATAACTTTTGATCTGCCTAAATTTTTTTTTATTTTTCAAATACAGTAGACTACTGTTAATAAATACTGCTCGGAACGCTTAAATAAATAAGTATTTAAGAATGAGCGAGTTAAATTTTGATGATGTGGAAAAGTGAGGGAAATATTAATGATGCGTCTCAATACAGTATTTTGTACACTGTTTGGATCAACCTTTTAACGAAAATTGTGAATAAATTTTAATCAACTATAACAAAATATTCAACATTGTTTATTTTACTTATTATTGAGTTAAATTTGTTTATTATCTTTGAGAAACGTTCGATTTCAGCAGTATACAAAAAATGTAAATTCTTACAGTGTTTGTAGCGATTTCCAAGAATGTTGAAGAATTTTTTCGAATTCTTTGAAATTCCGTAAGGTACTATTTTTAACAGTTTCACAACGTGTTTTTTATGAAAAAAGTCGATTGCAAAAGTTTATTACAATGTGTGCTTTTATCAAATAATGCCTCAATAAATTTCTGAAAATTTATCAGGAAAAAGATTCAAGGTTTCTTATTAGGCTTGTTATCGAGTTGTAAACTAGTTCATATAAATCTGACAAGGTTTTCATAGAATTCTTGTAAAATACTTTAAAGATGCTCAGAAAGGAGTGTTTAAAATCTACTTTTTCCGTATTAATAATTATTGACTGTAACATTTCACATTTCTATAAGAATATTAATAGATTTATCGTGGATTACATGTTTTATAGGAATTTGTTTAAATTTGCAATTTTTGTATTAGTGTTTGAGAGTTAAAATTTTATTTTCATTCGGAAAGTACTCAAAAACCGTATCGAAACCGAAAAAACTTAAAATTAATTCTTTATAATCAAACTTGCTTATCTTAGTTACAAGAAAAATGTTATTAAGTTCGCTTTTGTGTAATAGTAATTAAAAAATAGCATATATATGTTTTCCAATATATTTCTCAAAATACTATATCTAATTAAAATTCTGAAAATAATTGAACTTGTAAGGGACTAAGATAAAAAAATCAAAGAATGTCTAATTATTTGTGTAGTTAAATTTTACTTGACTTATCCTTGGATTTTCGTTGTTTTGTACAACATTCAGAGACTATTATAAAATAGAACATGATAGAATAATTTTTTCAATACTACACTGAAAAAAAAAAACGTTAAATTTTACCGTGCACTGCCCTGTAAACGTGGGACGAACTGGATTTTTGGTAAATTTTACCGTGCTACACGGTAAAATACGCTGGAATTTCTCTATAAAAATTTTGTTTTTTTTTTCAGGGTAAAAATCGTCAAATTTTTCGTAAAATTCACCAAAAATCCAGTTTGTCCCACGATTACAGTGCAGTGCACGGTAAAAATTAACGTTTTTTTTTACCGTGTATGAAACTTTGTTTAATGCTTGAGAATTTTGTAAAGTCATAAAACAGTCCTGCTTCAACAGTTTTGAAACTTTTTTTTTTAATTTAGGATTTCGCAAATTTTCTTTCATCATATTGATCAGATATTTGAATTAACGTTTCTCTAATGTAATTGGATGTTTTTTTCCATTTTATTCGAATCATGATTATTTGTTTAGTTTTATAACTTGAGAATTTGAGTTAAAGGGTTGACGAT
The DNA here is from genome assembly GCA_030522825.1 of Platygaster orseoliae. Lineage (NCBI taxonomy): Eukaryota > Metazoa > Arthropoda > Insecta > Hymenoptera > Platygastridae > Platygaster > Platygaster orseoliae. Next base: position 6,995 of record JAPYZL010017001.1, read on the forward strand.
TATATGAGAAAAATTGTTTCAACAGACGATTACGTAATTATATACAAAACTCGAGACTGAATCTCTTAGGGTGGAATTTTCTTATCTAAAGTTGCAGAAAAGAATGCGATTGAAAATATTTTTATTTTATAGACTGAAAAATTTACTTTTGATTTCGAATAATTTTTCAACGGTTCTTAATTCAGTCAGAATTTTCGAACTAATCAAATTTGTCTTATATCTAGTTATTTATTGCAGTTAGATTGAATTTTTCAAAAGTGTTACAAACAGTTGATTTTAACAGTATAATGAAAACTAAGACTTTGCAGTGATTATCAAAATTAACTTTGTGTTAAAAAAGTTTCGAAAAATAAGAAAAAATCATGTCAGGTCTATAAATGTATATCTCCGAAAGTCTTACAACGTATTTTAATGCAAAACATCGATTATGAAGGTTTTTGGAAGTTTCTGTAAAGTCATCTTATCAGGAGAAAGGTAATGTTACTAGTTCCTTATGAAGCTTCATATCAAGTTGTAGACAAGTTCATGAAACTCTCACAAAGTTTTCACATTATTTAAAGTATCAGGTATTAAATCACGAAAGTAGAGTTAACGATCAATCATTTCTCGAAAAATATTTATTTTCATTCGATAACACGGATAAAACCATCATGTGTTTGACGCTGAAAAATGATTTGTTTTGTTTTCGCGAAAAGCATAGTCAAATCAGTTCAACGATTTTGTGTTTTTGCATATTTGTTCGTACATGCATGACGTGATTTCTAAAGTCTTTCCAGAGAAATATAAAGCGTGGAGTTTTTGCCTAGTTGCCTTGTGTCAGAACGTGAAACAATAACGTTCCGTAAAAACAGCGACGTTTTCTTTGCGGTTACTCGGGAATAGACATAACTAGGTCATTCTGAGACGTAGAATGGTTTATCAAAAACATGACCTAAGCACAGTATAAACAATTTTCATTTTGAACCAGCTACAGGGAAAAAATTTTTTGGCAAAAATTACCAAACAATTCAGGAATCGCTGGACAATGGTGGAATTTTGTCACTTTTTCCTAAAAAATATAGTAATTTTTACCATATTTTAGGATTTCTTACCAAAAATGTGGTAAAAATTACTATATTTTTTGGGAAAAAATCACAAAATTTCACCGTTGTCCAGCGAATCCTAAATCTTTGGTAATTTTTGCCATACAATTTTTTCCGTGTACGACTGTCACAGCTATATAATAAATAGTAATATTTATTTTAACTAAATTTTTTAATCTCAATTTCCGATCTCGAGTCGCTGCAAGGTGACAGCTAAATTTTCTGAATCCCTAACAATATCGTAGTTACTCCTTACATTACCATCTACATTAATTTGACAATCATAATTAATTTCTCCGTGCAATGAAACATGCTTGGAACAAATGAAACTGTGTCTAACACGTGAAAAACGCAGTCCCTCATTCCTTGGCAAAAAGTTCGAACCGAGACGAATCACGAGGATGACGAGAGAAATCGCGAGACAAAAGCCTCGAAAGTTGCCTCGCGGATGAAATGATGCTCTTTGAATACAGTCCCTCCACACAATGGGAATACGAACGTGTGTTTGGCTTGCAGAAAAGATCGAATGAACCGGGACGCGCAAGGGCGGCATTCGTATACACATATAATGCGATAGTGCGCTGCAATCACCGGCGTCGGCGCGTCTGTATTTTGATCGGACATGAAAAATGCATCCAGTGGCTCCCAAGGCCGCAACTATAACCTGCCACCACTTTTCAAATCAAAAAGTTACCTGCAACTTTTCTTTGGAGGGAGGCGTTTTTCTCGTGATCGTCTATAGATTTCAAAGTTTTAATGTTTGCCTTATTAACTATTTTCCCTACCCTAAAAATGTTTTCTTTGTAAAATAACTTTTACTGATTAACACTGTATGTATAAAAGTTTTTTAATTTAATGCAATATTTCCCTTTTTTTCCCTCGCCCTAGAGCATATAAAAACAGTAATTGATCTTTGAGTGTTTTTTTTTTCACTGCCGATTGCTGTTAGGTCTCTTTTTTTTATTGCGCTCTGATTTAGGGCTCATTTTCATCGGCGCTTACTCGCCCTAACCCCTAAATCCATCTCGCCCCGAAAAACATTCGAGCGATGACGTCGCTAAATTAGCAAGGAAACCCGAAGCCGAAAACCGAGAACGCATTTTCCCCGTGGGGCCCCTCCGTATCTCTCGGCTTTCTTCCTTGTGCAGTTATTCTCTTTTATGGAATTGCGCTCAGGGGTTGGGGGGTTTTGCTTATGCAATAACCATTTGGCCATGATATGTTGGAACGTTCGCGATGACTCATGGAAGTGTCAGGCTGCGATGAAAGGAGAAACATTGAGTATGGCGGATCGGGGGTATTAAATACGAGCAGTCAGAGTTTGTTTTTTATCCAATCAGTAACTTTTTTGATTAGGGAGATAGTGAACTTTAAAAAATTGAGACATGGTATGTACCAAGAGAAGATATTCGTTTGCTTGGATATAGTCTTTTAGAAAACATTAGAATAATAATCATAATCAAATATATAAATATAATATAATTGTAGTTTCTTCCCCGTTTTCACCGTATTAGCTTGTATTTTAGAACTCGCGGTGTTTTTGACGTTATTGACTATGGACTGTTTTCTCAGTCCAAAATCGTCTTTTGGAAACCGAAAGATACAGATATGATGTTTATATATTGCTTGGAAATGATATAAAGATTGTCAAAATTTCGGATCGCAGTGATCTTTGATTTTTTCTTTATCACATTTTAGAGAATATGTTTTGTCTGCTTCTAACCTCAAAGTTTGACATGTGGACGAACTTTGAGCATAGAATCGGACAAAATAACAATCGCTCTATGTCGCGATCGTTACTTTTGGCTAAAGGAATTTCAAACCTTGGCTTTACATTGGTCAAAAACACTCCTTTTAGCCAAAATGAGTAATCGCGAATACCTGCAAGACATACTAGAGATCTAAAAAAGATCGAATATTTCATATTATACGATTATCATATTAGTATCGTATTAGTTTTGTATATTGAAGAAATTTCGAAATAATATTCACAAAGTTTGTGAATTCACTACTTATTGTTAGTAAGAACTATCAAATTTTACCAAGTCCTAATACTCCAAAGATAAATAATCAAAATAATATATCAAAATTTTAAAACTGACTATCCTTATGCTTTTTCAATTTCATTTTCTCTAACAATTGGATTCATAAAAATGTAACGTTATAAAGATTTCCAGAAACATGAGTATTCGTTTTACATAATCAATGATGATGGCAAATATGATAAAAATCATCATAGCATTGGATGAAAAAAATTTGAATTAAATAAATAAAAAAAGAGAAAATCACGATTATTATGATATAAATAAAGTATGACTAATAAAATAAGATCAGTCACATGAAACTCTTGACATTATTATTATTGCTCAAAAATCTGTTGGATTTCCCGTTTCCTCTCACAGCAATTTGTCGAATGTTTTTCGCTCGAAAGCGCGTGGTTATCAGTCAAAGGGGGATTTCGCCCGAGAAAATAACACGTGGGACGCAGGCCACGTACGTATCGGCCTTAATTACCTTCATGGTACCTAAGATTTCCCATCGCGTCTTTCGATCCCCCGCACGTAATTTCGATGCTGCGGAAAGATCCCGCGGGATAGCCGTATACGCGACCGGACTTTTCTCTCCATTCCACGATTACCAGTGTCTTGATTTTTCCCGTCGTATTTACCACTCCTCCCTCGTCTCGCATTTACTCGATCCCGCGATTTTTCGACTTGCCTTCCCTTTCCGATTGTCTAATCAGTCGCGTTAAAACGAACGGTGACGCTCACTGAATAATGTATCGCCAACTCTTTTCGAAGAGCTTCGGTTATTGCTGTTTAGGATTTCGGATTGGTGTCTTTTTGTCCTAATGGTCTAGAAGAATGCGTTTGGATAGACGTGGTTATAGGTGAAAGAGGGAGGGGGCGTGATTGAGAAAGGATTGGCATTTGGGTATGGTGATGTCCAAAACATTGTGTCTAAGTTATAATGTCTAAACCACAATGTCTTATACAATACATAGTACGCTACACCCATTAAATTATATGATGTACCAAAAGTATTATAAAACCGAATTCTACCAATTATGAGAAATATTGTTTACAAATGACATGTCTGAGATACGTTTGTAAATAAAATATTTACAGTACTATAAGCAAGAAAAAAAACCTGTAAAATGTAAACTCCACAAAATTTTTTTAAATTTATGTAAAAAAAACTGAAAACGAAGAAAAAAGCTTACACATTGTAGTTCTTGGAAATAGTCAAAATTTTGAACAATTTATGAAGTTTGTGAACATTTTCTGAAACTCCAAATTTTAATTCAATTTTTACAATTCTGTAACAACTTTGTGCAAGGGTCAATTTTTTATTTCAAAAAACTCGATAATGATATGTAAATGAAATTCACTAGAAGAGCACTCTAAAATCTGTCAATTTTTAAATTCTAGCTTAACCGAACAATTCAAATTTTTAAGAAATACCTAACATTACTCGAAGTTATATTTATTATGATCTAAATTATTTTGAAAATTCCAAAAGTTTTAGATTGTATTCGTATGAAGGAAAAATTTTTCAATGTTAAAAAATGTAGTTCATTACAATCATGGTTTATGTAGTTTTTCGAAATGAACAAATTTTCCAAGATATACGAAGTCTAAGAACATCTTCTGAAATTCAATAAACTATTCGAATTTTATATAACCTACAACAATCTCGAGAATTTTTCCAATGCTTTTTCATTTTCTTCATATTTCGACAATTATAATCGATGAAAACTCATTGAAGTTTCTGTCACTTATAATAATTTTTCGTAATTTTTCAATACTTCAAAGTTTTTGAAATTTTTTCACTAAATAAAAAAAAACCATACACTTATCGGAAAAATTGCGGGTGGAATTCTGTTGCCGAGAAATTTTTCCGAAATTTCGTCGTTTGCACTACGAGACATGTTCGAAATTTTATATAACGGAAAACTAGCCCACAAAAATCTAAGAACATGAAAAAGCTTTGCGTTACAAACTCGTGCAGTAACAGCACTCTGTTAGGGATTTTCCCCTGGCATAAAATTCGCGACGAGTGCTCAAAGTTATTACAGATTTCAATCATACATAGTACTCGGATTGGTCGATACTGAAAGTTAGAATGAAATTACGAACCACGATGAGTGAAATATACGAGGGGGTGGCAAGCTTTTGAAGTTAATAAATTCATCGGCCGGCTTTTTGCGCAACATTCGAGGGTTGTTTTTTTTGCGCGTGTCTTTTGGTCTAGCCCGCATCTTTCCACTTTTTATCGGTGAAAAGGGGATTTAAACTTAGTTCGAGCGAGCTAACGGGGACCGGATTTAATAATATCCCATACCGACAATAAATCAAGTTTATATTTAGCGACCTCGTGACTTCGGCCGGGTCGCGATAGATACTGGGTACCCGCGGTTTTCGGTGGCGTTATTTATGGGGGAAAGAGTTGGCAGGAGTGGGGAGCTGAAACGTTAAGTTACCGACTTATAATGATTGTGCGATAATTTGATTATGTACAACATACATGCATTAACTCTGAATAAATTAGGTACATTTTTTACGGAGAATAAATTACTTTTTTAAAAATTATCTTTTGGCAAAATTTGCAGAAACATAAATAAATAGTTACATAATTTAAAATAATATAAAATAGGGTGATTGTTACGCGAAAACTAATAGTCCGTGCTATCAAGGAACAATGATGGAAAAATAAAATAAGTATTTTTGTACAAGAATTCTAAATTATTTTATTCTAATTGCAGTTTCTAATTTCTTAATTGATTTTATTGAAAATCTGTATTTGCTAAAATTTTGCACTTTAATCAGAAGAACACGCAGAAAATTTTTTTGGTAGCTGTTTTCCAATAATACACGTATTTTTCTTTTACTTTTTTTGATAAACTCGGAAAATTTATTTCTATTATAAAATTTTTTTTGGTATTGAATTCTTTCAAACTTTGTATTTGTATACCTACATTTATTAAAAATCGTACGGTTAATAAATTTGAAGTATTTTTGAATTTGAGAAAAGTATTTTTTATCACAGGTGTCTAGTACTTCATGCTTTAATATTGAAAATAATTTTTTTCTTTAATTATAGAATTGATATAAAATGAACATCATTTTGATGTTCGAAATATTTTACTCTTCTACTATTAAAATTCAAGCAGTGATTTTTTCCTGAATAAATATACTTGTTCGAAATTATTTATTATGCGACTTGTTTTCATGAAATTTCAACTCCTAAACATTCAATAAAATGTTTACATCTAAAAAGTTGTATATATCAGTGTTTTTCATTTTGAGTTAAAATTTTTTCTGTAGTTTTTTTTTTAGTTTGAATAGAAATGAGCATGTTATAACAAGGTTTTTTTGTAATTTACTTAATCTCTAAAAATCACAACTTCATATGTAGCTTTTAAAGTCAAAAAAATTAAGTTTTTTAGAGGTCTTCATTTTGTTTTTTAACTTTTTTATTGCTGAATGTACGTTTTTTAACAACAAAATTTATTGCTTGAAAACTGGACTTGTAACTTGCTCATTTTTGAAACTTACAGCAAATATTTCTAATTTTTCAGTAGAAAACATAATATTCTTCAAACGTCAAAAAAATTTCATTTTTCTCATAATAAATATAAATATCCTGACTCAATTCACAATGAACACTTATCTAAAAAATCTATTCTTGCTAAAGGACATTATTATACATAATGTTCATAATAAAAATGTTGTTAAATGTATTTTAACATAAAATAATCAAAAGGTATAGTTGATGAATTATCATTGACATACAAATAAAATTTAATTCTATGCATAAAATAAAGAATATAGTGAAATTCAATAATAGTTATATGTTAATGTAATATATAACGTATGGACATATTTTTTCACAATTTATTTAAGTGTACAGTATGAAGAAAAGAGTCAAATTTTATTCAAACGTTTGAAAAGTTTAATATTTCCGTTTTCGTAACTGTATTCATTATTTTTCCGTGTTTCAAAATGGATTAGTTCAAAACTAATTTTTTCTTTCTATTCGACATTTTAGGGATCAAAATAAATAATTCTCAAATTACACTTGATTGGAATGATTTCGATCGACATGTAAAAATGACGATATGATGTTTTAAAACCTTTCTCATTCTGATATCGTTAATTTCAAATATTTTTCTTTTTAATAATTCTATTACTCTCCACTGAGATTATACATGTAGTTTGAAGCATTGTTTTACGTAAGTAATATTGATAGCGAAATTTTCACTATTCGAATTTGTCTGAAAGGACAAAAATTTTTTCAGTTTTGTCATTACGTACGCATTAATCAGTTATAAAATGAATTGTTTTGTATTGAAATTTAAATAAATTCTTTTAATCGAAAAAAATTGTTAATAAAGTTTTTTTATTATTATTATATATATAAAATTTGTGCTAGTATGTGTACAAAAGAGTTTTAACTCCAAAAACTCCTGTGTTCAAATTTGTCTGTAATATAGCTTTATTCGTAAGTTGAACTGTCAAACTTTTAAGCTACGACGTCACGTTCCATAGTCCAAAAGATCCATCCCCTCTTAGTTCTCCGTCTATAACATTCGCACGGAGTAACAACCTCTTCCATCAAGAAAAAGAAAGGTAATGGAAACGCCAAAAGTCGAAGAAAAAAGGAAAAAAAAATCGGATCCAGTGCGCTTCAAGGAGCCACCGAATAGGACCGACCGAGGCGTGCCATGAATCTTTCATCGGCTCACGCCGAGCGCCCGGAGGAAGAATCATCCCCGAGCTATCTGTCCGAGAACCCGCGCCCGCCGTACACGGCATTAATGCCCTCAATCTTGGCGATCTTTTCGACGTCATTTCGATGCGTCATTCGATTGACGTAGCTGTGTTCCCTCGCGCAAGCAAAACGATTTTGAATGAACGCCGCATTCTTTAAAAAACAATCTTAATTAGCGCCATGAGAATCGTTCTATATAACTATCGTAGTATGCATAATATCACAAATATGTTCTTTCATATTTAGTAAATTATAGAGTTGAGCTTTTTCTCAAGTCATAAAAAACTTCGATAACTCATGGAAAAATATACTGGGTGTTTCACAGTAAGCGGAAATTCTTGAAATCATGGATTCCACATGAAATTCTAAGACAATGTTCCCCTTGCCATTTTTTACGAAACTCAAAATCAAAAAAGTTATTCAAGTTCGAAATTTTAACGATAAAGGCGCTTTTTCGACAAGTGAGGATAAAAACCATGGACCAAACTCTGCTCAAATTTTTTTTATATTTTTCTGAGTCGAAAAGCCCTGTGCCACTTTTCACAAAACTCAAAATGAAAAAAGATATTCGAGTTTGAAATCTGATAAATCTGATTGGTTGAAACTTTTGAATTTGTTTTTTAATTTCGAGTTTTGCGAAAACTGATAACGGACTTTTTGACTAAAAAGTATATGAAGAAAATTTGGGTAAAGTTTTGTCCGTGGTTTTTATTTCAATTCGTCAAAAAGTGCATTTATCGTTTGAATCTTTGAACTTGCATTTGAACTTGAACCAGTTTTTTGATTTTGAGTTTCGTTAAAAAATGGCAGAGGGAAAATTGTTTTGAATTTTCATGAAGAATCGACGATTTCAAGTATTTTTGTTCACTATGAAACACCCTGTGTATACAGGGTGTCCCGAAATCCTCGATCGAGAAGAGAAATACAATATTCTTTCAAGAATTTTGAGTCGAAAGGTCCTTTGCCACTTTCTACATAACTACTTGTTTCAACCAATCGCATTTCTCACATTTGAACTCGAATATCTTTTTTCATTTTGAGTTTTGTGAAAAGTGGCAAAGGACTTTTTGTCTCGGAAACATATTCAGGAAATTTGATTAGAGTTTTGTCTGTAGTTTTATTCTCCACTCGTCGATGATATGCATTTATTGTTTAAATTTCAAACTCGAATAGCTTTTTTGATCGAGGATTTTTGGACACCCTGTATAAGTATATTCTTTTCTACTGTATTTTTAGAATAATTCTTGCGTATTCAGTATTTTCTATTCTCCAAGTTGAACGGCAATTTGTTCATGTTAATATCACTGAATTTGAACGATATGAAATGTTTCTGAACATTCAATTAAAAAAACTTATCGACATACTATTTTTCATATTTTATATTAAAAAATACTTATATAGTCTGGCAATAAAGCAATCAGGAAATTCTAACATATGTTTTCATAGCTTCCATCTAAAAATAGTTGCTTTAAAAATTATAAGTATTTTTACTATCCTTGAAATTGTCTTAATGGCAAAAACATTCGTGTCTGACAGAAGTTAAACATAAGTTTTAATGCATGAAAATCATGATATTCTGCATTTTTAAATTTTCAGATCATCAATTATAATGTTATATTCATATTTCGATACTGCGACTTCTGTCACTGAAATATAAAAGAGTTATTTCAGTTAAGAAGCAAAGTTTATAATATGCTTTGAAAACATGGATCCATCTTTAGCGTAAGTTTTTTGGTTTAAAATATTTCATTGACTATTGTATTAGTCTGAGCGTACAGGTTTCAGTATTCGGTTATAACTTTACTTGATCGATATTTAATGAATACAAAACTTAACCGTTAAGCACATCTCTGGTGTCTTTTGGACCCCAGCTCTTAATTTTTCAAATTTCGAGTACATAAACTTTCGAATTCGGAAAGGCGCGCGTTATTTATTAGGAGTTTATTTAACTGAAAAGATGTTGAATCTCAAAATTTTCTATACACTTTTTTTGCCAAGAATTTTTAGCGTGGGATGCACAAGATCCTAAAAGGGAGTTTATTTGGCACAGATTAGGAAGTGCGCTTAACGGTTAACAACTTTTACATATAAATTACTTACTCTCTTAAATTATAAAACTGAAACTAAAATTTTAATAACATTATTCAAAAAGTTCGAAAATTGAAAAATTAATTTTTTTACAGTTCAACTAGATGATACATTTCAAAAAATTCGTTGTTTTGTATTTCTCTCGAACCCTTTCCCTCCCAAAAGTCAATCACGTACATTCCATCATTGCAAAACACTTATGGATGCCTTTTTTCGGGATGGTGTTGATTGTGCACAAATTTATTGTGCACTAGACGATTGTGCACATTTTTTAGGAATTAATTTCTATAATTTCGAATTTAAAAAATGAGCGAAAGAAATTTCCTGACTTTTCAAATTTATACTTTGAAATTATTTTAATGAATATATTTTTCCCATGCATCCGTAAAAAAGACCACTTTATTTCTATGGAATGCGGGAACAAAAGCCCTTTTTTGAGGTACTCGGAAATCAGCGGGAAATATCAACAAAAACCCTGAGAAACATTCATAAATCACGGATCAGGCAACTTTCTTCCCTGTGATCCGGGATTTATG
>JAPYZL010017004.1:0-16030 GCA_030522825.1 Platygaster orseoliae
TATATATATATATATATATATATATGAATAAGTAATAAGTAATGAATTTGAATAAATTTAAACTGTTTAATTACATAAAAGTATATTAAATAATACAATGAATTCATTTTAATTTAGTTCAACAATAAGTATAATAATTATAAGTATATTTTAAATAAATATTTTTAAAAAATACTAAGAAATCCTTTTGATTTTTATAAATACTGAAAAAATGTGAGAAATATCATATAAATTTTTATATGAAGAAATTTTTTTTCATAGTCTTATCTTAAAAAATAGACGAAAATGATGGTGAGAAAAAAAATGCATAAAAACAACACTACTAAATCAAGAAATCAGTGAAATTCAAGTAAAGTCTTGAATTTTTAGGTTTTATAATTCTAAATACCAATTATCCTAAGGGGCTGTCCATATATTACGTAACGCGATTGAACAAGGACAAGAATATGATTTAAGATAAGTAAGACAAAGACATAAATAGAAAAAAGAGTTACGTAATTTATGGACGACCCCTAACTTCAGAAGAATTTTTTCTGAAATGAATGCTCAACTATATACAATAGGTATATAGTGAAACATTTTTATAAAGCAATAAAAATAATAAATATAGCAAACAATGATTAATAATAAATACTATAGTAAACTAGAAATTTTTTAAACTATAGCCTGAAATACTTGAAATCTGTGTATTATGATTTTCTCAAAAATCTTTAAAAATTCAATGTATAGAAATCCATAAGAAATCAGTAAAAAAACACAAAAGTATGTGGAAAATAATTCTTCAACTTTGTTACCCAAAAATAAAAAAAACCGAATTCCATTACATTTAATGCTGACATGAAAAAATATGCAACTCTAGATTCAGAAAAAATTTTGAAAATCGTACTCTCGTGACCACGTCTTCGAAGATTTAAAATTATGAAATCCTAAACAAAATATGTATATATTTTTTCAAAAAATGGTTCCTGAAAATTTTTTTTGCCTACGCCTCTGGTACACTGAAAACTCATTTATATCCGCTCGCTCTATCTCACTCTACACTCTTTTATATCCGCGATTTCAATAGAATTTTCGGATATAAACGAGTGTAGAGTGAGATAGAGAGAGCGGATATAAATGAGTTTTCAGTGTAACATGTAATACGAGTTTAAAAAATTATATTCTTTCACCCAAAAATTTCACATTGTTATAATTGACACATAATTTCTTCGGTTAAAAAAATGAAAATAGATGTGAATGTCAAAAAACACGAAAAAACTTTCACATTATTCATAAATATCCCTTCCAAAGTATATCGAAAAAATTGCTGGAAAAATACCAGTAATCTGAGAAACATGGACGATTGATCCAGTTACGCGTGCGTGTCGAGTACACGAACCAGATAATAATTGAAGACGGGTAAATTTATTAATTTCAGTTGCGGCAGCAATTACCCGGCTTCGTCGGAGCATGACAAGAGCGCGGTGCAACATTATTCCTTTTTTTTGCAATTGAATTGTCTGCTGCGTCATTCGCGATCACTTCGATTTCCTTAACTTTACGACACAGTTTCACTCGTCACATGACCGAGCAAATCAAAAAGTGGGGAACATTGAAAATTCTTACTACGATTTTAAGCCCATCAATATTAAAAACGAGCGTCATCCAACTTTTACTTCCGCTAGCGCGTGACTTTTTTCGACTTCCGCTTTCACCTCGGTTCGATTTTGTGAGAGTAACATTGATATTTCAAGGATTAGTGGGATTTTTTGTATGGTATTCAAAATTTTGAGAGAATCGGTATAAGAAAAGTATTTATATTATATATAAATTTTATATATAAATTTTATTATACAATTTTATATATAGACATTGACATATAAATCTTTTTCATTAAATAAATGTGTAGATAGACGGAAATCATTGAATATACATAAATTTTGTCAGATTGAAGTTATAATTTTTTAAAAGTGTTCGAATATTTTCAGAAATGTTCGGGTATGATCGGGTATGTTCAAAAGTGTTCGGTTATTAAGTGTTATGTCTTGAGTATTAAGTGTTAAGTCTTGAGTATTAATTGTAATGTGATTCGCACGCAACAATTTAAGTATTCATATAACTGAACTAAACATTATCAAAATGAGCTCAAAATCAAAGAAATGCTTCATCTTCTGCAAGAAAACATATATGATAACTTAAATAGACTTCTTCGAGATTAGTTTCATTTCAGTGTTTAGTCTTAAATAATAAGTGTTAAGTCTTCAGTATTAAGTGTTAAGTCTTAAGTGTTAATTCTTGAGTGTTGAGTCTTAAGTATTAAGTGTTCAGTCCTGAGTGTTAAGTCTTAGGTGTTTAAGTATTAAGTGTGTAAATGTTAAGTATTAAGTGTTAAGTCTTAAGTGTTAAGTCTTGAGTGTTAAGTCTTAAGAAGTCAGGTTAGGTTAGTGTTGACTGAATCAGCGGGATAAAGTTTTTTTATAATATAGAGAGATATAAATATTGTTTGATATTGTGATTGTTAAATAATATACACTATCAGTTATATACTACAAAATGCCTCAAATTTGGACGAAAATAATTATGCTTTATACTGAAAGAAAATATACAGTGCGTCCGCCGTTATACCATACACTATTTCATTTCTAAATTCAAGCTTTTCCACGAAAGGAAAAAGGTCACAAATTTAAATATCCGTAGGCGAGGAAAAGGAAGACCCAAATTTTCACGCTCCAGTCGCTTTCCGCCTTTCTGCTAAATAGTTGCATTTAAAACCTTTTTCCTTTTGTGGAAAAGCTCGAATTCAGAAATAAAATAGTGTATGATATAACGGCGGACGCACTGTATATAAATCTCTATGTTGACATGCTCTGTTGCATGGTCGAATAATGATCGAAGACGAGGAAGCCCTCGATCCTCCCGCAATTTGCCGTAGGCTGCGATCAACGAGCGCCACCTTCTCATTGAACAACAGGAAACAGATTGTTTTTTACGCCCCGGACTGTTGATCCCCGTTCCCGGAATTCATTAAAATATCGGCTCCTTTCCTCGTCAACGCGAAACCGTAATGATAGCGTTAGGGGGATTTATGTGAGCGCGGTTTTTGGGTGGGTCGATACATCTCGCTGCTGCAGGTATACAGCTACACAAAAGCGTGTATAATTGCTTTGGCTTGATCTGGGAACTGACGAACGCTTTTTTCGGCTTTTTTCGGCGTTTATTTTTTTTTCGCTTCTTGTTTGAATAGGGATTTTTCATGCAGATTTTTTTTTCAATTTTACGGTTTGTTGATATTTGAAAATTTTGTTGTACTTCTTTAGCAAATTTCAAATATCGAGTGATTGATGTAACTGATATTTTTTCGAAGGTGAAGGGCTTGAAACTCTTTTTTTCCACCCTTCAAAAACATCCTATTCACTGCCTACACGTCTGTCAAAAATGTGAGTCTACGCGTTATAAAAAGACATAGAAAAAAGGGATCAACAATACGAAGATAAAAAAAAATGGCGCGCGAGCAAAGGTCGATGCGCGAGATCGGCGTCGAGAGCGTGTGTTTTGCCCGGTTATTGCGCCTTTATTACGCTAGGGATGACGGCTATTTACGACTTGCTGGAAGCGCCATCAAAAACCCGGCTGGTCGTGCAGCGGTGGCAACACTCTCTTTCCGCGCGTCTCTTTCTTTCTCTTCCTCGCGCACGTGGGAACAATCGCGAGTATCGTCCCGAAGGGTCACTACACCCCACTCCACCAATAACCCTACTTGACCATCTTTCTTCATCCCACCTGTTTTCCTCTCCTGCTGTCTTTTTTTTCCCTTCACTTCCGATTTTTTCGATATTGTGAAATGATTTGCCAAAATGTTTACTGTGTGCCGTAAAAATTCAGGTAAGAATTACATGGAGAGAAATTTTTGGTTACAACAACTATTGATTTAGTAAAATATGAGTCCATGAAAGTTTTGGGTAGTACAACCAAAACTTAAGGCGTAATAACTAAGTTATTGGTTATTGCAACATAACGATCAGTCATGAAAATTGAGCATTTGTTAGTAGAACAGAACAGTTGTTGAAGCCAAAACTTTGGAGGGTCTATATTTTACCCTGGCGTATTTCAGAACCGGTAACTTACGGGACCTTTAACGGGTGTTTTGTGCAAAAAACACCCGTAAGCAAATTTTGAATTTTCAAGTGGAATCAATAATGAAAAAAACGATATTTTCGAAGAATATTACAATTACTAGTATTTTTTAGATTTTTTGTCATCAAAACTTGCATAAAACTCTAAAAAACTATTATTAAATGAATGAAAAAAGTGAAATATTTGAGGTTGTTCTTTTTAACTGTGCGCATTCACCGACTACACCGCAAGTGAATTTATGTCTTTAATTGAATTTATATAATTTTTAGTGAATCTATATAATTTTTAGTGAATTTATATAATTTTTAGTGAATTTATATAATTTTTAGTGAATTTATATAATTCTTAATGAATTTATATAATTTTTAGTGAATTTATATAATTTGTAGTGCATTTATATTATTTATTCGTTGTTAATTCTGATAAATTTTATTTCAACAGCAGAATAGAATTAAAAATTTCAAACGAAAAAAAAAAAAAAAAAACAGAAAATTTAAAAATTCCGAAAAAATAAAAACTTTTATAATTTTTTTTTATTATAAAATTTATTATTTTATAATAAAAAATTATTGAATGCGCAGAAATATTTTTTAGTTTCAGTAATATTGAAACTTTCACAAAATTTTTTATTTTTTTGAAATTCAAAATTTAAAAAATGAAAAACTGTATAAAGATTTCCGAAATATCATCATTTCCAAAATTCTCTAAGATGTCAAAAATTTTTTATTTATTCGCTGTTGGGATTTGAAATTTCAGAAATTCAAAAATTTGAAGTTTAAAAATGTCTTAAAATTCTGTTCTTCCTCAAATTTCTGAAATTTCTTAAGAGTTCATTTTGCTTTTTTAATGAAAATTTAGATAAAAAATTTAAAATATCAAAACTAACAGTTCATTATGAATTTTCAATTAAAAAAATTGAAAATTAATCAAATATTCAAAAACCAATTCTAGAAATGAACTTCGAATTTCGAAATCCAAAAATTTAAGGTTTCTTATTTTTCGCAAATTTCATCATTTCAAGAAATTTTGACGTATCTATTCTGAATTTTAAATTTACGTCGCTATTCAAAATTAAAAAAATTAGAGCCTAGAATTAATTACTTCTTAACAATTTGAGAAAATTACAAATTTTTTAAAAATTTTTAATTCAGTAAAATATGATTGTGAATGTTTTCTAAATCCAAAAATTTTCAAACTTTTTAGATTTTCATAATTCTATTATTCTAGAATTCACAAAATTTCAAAATCGTTGAAAATTACCGACACATACAATGTACTTCAGGTTGAAAATTGAAAAGTTTTGAATATGTGAAAAATTTTTACTTTTTCATAATTCAAATTTCAAAAAATTGGAAACTTTATAAGAGTTTCGGAAAAATCTTATGATTTTCATTTTTTCAAACTCCTGTAATTTGTCAAAAATTCCTAGCATTTTTGTGTATGAAATTTCGAAATTTTAAATATGCAAAATGTGTAAGTTTTCAAATTTCTTTCAATTCCATTATCTCCAACATTTCTAAACGTTTCCAAGTTGTGAAAAATATGTAATAATCCTAAAGTTTTCAAAATTCCAACATTTTTCAATCACACAGAATTGTCAAAAATGACCCACATTTTTTAAATTTTCAAATTTCATAAAATTTTAGAAATCAATGAGGATAAAAAATGAGTTTCATGAGCATAATACGGCTTAGGAATAATTTTTAAAATGCAAATTTGAAATTCTTCCATTTTAATGTCTTAATACAAGCCAATACTCTTACGGTTTTTTTTTGCACAAAACACCCGTAAAAGGTACTGTAAATTACGGGCTCCCTTACAGGATCTAAAGAGCGCCAGGGTACTTAATCAATGGTAGTTGTAACCAAACCATTTCTCTCTGTGTAGTCACTCTTTTCACACACAATTATTCATCTAGAATTTACATTACATCACAAAAAACAACAATTTCTTTCTAATTCCACTATTCCACTTTTGTAAATGAAAATTCGTCTCGGCAGCGATGAAATTTCGAGAGGAAAAAAAATATAAGGTGACCGGGCGGAAATTGAAATTCGATTTGAAATCAGGTCCCGATGAAGTTGGTCACAGCGATTACGATGATTCACACTCAGGGGCCTGATAGAGGCCGATTCACGAAGTGGGTCCTTCGCCATTAGCAGGATCAACGATCGCTAAAACAAGGCTGCTTCGAATGCGCGGTCCTGCAGCGTCATCATCGTTCTCGAGGGACCCAACAAAGCCAGCGCCGACGTGGGGCCCAAAAAAAGGCGCCCGTGCTAAATAATAGGGCCCACCAAATACGGACCCGGGACTGTCTTTCACTCGCCTCGTTTTCGAGTTGCGAAAATGTTTTGCCAACGAGTTTTATCGTCCAGAAAGTTGTTTTATGAGAAGTAAAGGATTGTCTTCACCGCTACTATTCCCGATCTTTTCAACAGTTTTTCATATTTCCCGCTCACATCAATAATTTCCAAAACCCTTCGTTTCTTGAAAACATAAATTCTATTTCCTGGAATCCGCATAAAAATCTAAAATTCAGCATACATATTTTTCAAATCCGTTTCTACGGTTTTGGCTCAGATCGCGGCATTCATTCATTCCACCTGACGTTTTTCCCGGCACGATTGAGAGGTCTCGTAAAATGATAATGGCGACGGCGTTTCTTCTTTTCCCTCGGAGAACTGGATTATATATTCGCCACTATTTGCAAGTATCTCCCATTCGCGACATCGAGTTCCGGGAAAAGAGCAATAAATTCTTTGGTTCTTGCCGGCCCCGATCGGGAACCGAACCGGGGAGGATCGGACGGTGACCGCTACGTGGACGCTCCGTTACGGACTTCTTTGGGGCCTCCGAGAAATTCGCGCGACAGGTTTCAATGCGTGCTGCACGGAAAAACGCGGGTGACGCAGGTTGATCGAGCGATTTTTCCGGGCCCTAACTCATCGGCTGTCGTCGTTTACGCGGGAAAAAATTTTTCCCCGTATGATGGCACAAAATATATGTATACGTGACTTTGTACAACGCTGAGAAAAAAGGTATGTTAATAGCTTTCAACGTTTTAACTAGGCAATGCGGAACTAACTTGAGTTCGTGATGAAAAAACTTGGAATTAAACTTGAATTGAAAACATTTTCAATCTACAGCTTTCTCTCGAAATTTGAAACAAAAAAGTTTTTATGGATTAATTTGATACAAAAATTATTTTTTGCAGTACAAACATGATTTGTAATTATATGCATGTTTATTCAAATTATATAAACAAAGCAGTCACTAATGAAATTTTACGCTTTTTTACTATTTTTTGATTTAGTGTTGATAACCAATTACAGTAAAGTACTTATATAAAATACAAGGTTTATAATGATATTTTAGAGGATATTTATTTATTTTTTTTAACTTTTATTTGGGAAATTGGCACATTTATGAATGTCAAATGTATTTTTTTATAATTATTGAACATAATAAACTGATTTACGTGACTATAAGTTTCTAAACGAATTAGTAGATTACGAAATTTTAAAATTATCATGTAAAAATTAAAAGAGGAAGTAAATAGACAAATGCTGGTACTGCAGTTTATTGATAGTTGAATATTGATCTGATACTTTAGGTTTATTCTTTGAGATGAATGTAGAAGTCAGTTTTCTGATCGCACATTGCCACCAATGTCATAAGGAGGGCTATTAAAAATATTTTTTCGAATATAAAATATTTTTTTACATATTTGGAACTCTTTTTGAACAAAATACATATTTTGGCTGTTTTCGATTTTTCGTACATATTTCAACCGAATTAGGCGAGTAAAAAAGTATCTTTGATCAGAAAGTATGATTTTTTCGTTACACTGTCAGAAATATCTTTAATTTTCATTAATAAGCATTCACAAGTTTGTTACATAAACGTGTTATTGATATCCGTAAACTAATATATTAAGCTGACATACATTAACATCTTTACAAAAACTTATTAACTCGTACGTAAATTCAGCAGAAAGTATTTTGAAATGCTCAATCAGCCTTTTGAATCTTTAACGTTATACGTTATAGTAATTTACAAGTACATTACATGTAAAAAACTTTAAATGAAAGTCCCAGAACAAGTATGGAATTCAAGTAACTCTTATTATTAATAATTTCGAATAACACTTTTATTTATAATTTTTTATACAGTTTTTACAAGGCTGTGAATTTTTTAAAAATATTCTAAGTATTTTTTATATATCTTGTATAACATGACTTGTAAAATATTTATACAGTTACTTCGAAAAACACTGTAAAAGAGGCTAAATAAAAAAAAAGAAGTTGTTCAAGAAAAATTCGAAGGTTTTTCGTCTATTTGGCGAAGTCTTATACCGTTCAATTTGATGGTCTTCAAAAATATGTTGAAATTTATAAAAATATGTTGAAATTTATAATTATGACTTCGTGAATTTAACCTACATTCAAAATTCATAAATATTTGCAGTTATGTCAAGAATATTTTCCCCAAATATTTCGCTTGTTTTTAACGAAATATAAAATATATAGTTAGGACTTTTGACAAAAATATTTTGAGTGCCTCTGGCCATAAGCTTGTTTTATGCTTAAAGTGATCTGTTCATCATCGTAAATATATTATTATTTTACTTTCTTTTGAAAAAGTCATTTGTCAATCAGTTGAGTTTAGAATATTTTGTTAGAAATATAATTGAGAGATGTTTTTTTTTTCATTATGAGTAATTTTAATGTTATGTTCCATAATTAGTTTAATAACAATTTTTTTGTTTAATTTTATCCATTACCTCAAAATTGCGTTTTGGTTATTGTTTTTGTTATAGTTGTAAATTTATCCTGTTTTACCAGTCTGTATTGAATTCCATATGAAGTAATATTATAATAATAAATATTTTTATTTCTAACAATTTTGACTAATTTGTGTTTTCATGTGAATCTAGCTTGTTTTGAAGGTGTGTATCAAATTGATACATAAGAACTTTTTTGTTTCACATTTTGAGAGTCGGAAGAAGTTTTAATTAATAATTTTCTCGATAAATATATTTTATTTTTCTATAATATGATTTGAATTAACTATTCAATTAGTAATTGAATTAAAGAAAAAATAAGGACATGCTAAATTCTTGAACACAATGAATGAACATGTGAACAAATGAAAAACACAATGAAAAAAATGAAGGTTATGATTATAATTATAACAGATTTCGAATATTGAAATTTGAAAACACTGACTTCAAAAGACTACGATACTCAAAAAAGTCACTACAGTAATGTTGCATATATTTAACTTAAATTGTTTCTATTTAAAATCCAAAAAAATCTATCATCTCAGTTTTTAAAAAATTTTGCAAGTTTTATTTGGTACTATAATAAATTATTATGCCTTACAAATTTTGATTCAAAAAGTGTTAGAAATTCAAGTCTCCTTTTATGGTACCCAAGTTTTCAATAAATGAATGCATTATGAAAATTAAGATTTTGAAAGAAAAAGTTGATTAGGATGAAAAAGTAAAGTCAGGTACTTCAGTTTTTTATAAATCTAATGATCTGGAAATTACTTCAAGTTTTTGGCAATCGCAATAGAAAATCTCAAAATTTTTTGTCTTCGAGTGTATTATCTAAGATTTATTTTACGTTGATAGAGAAATTCTGTAATAAAGATTCCAGAGTTCAGAATTTCGAAGCAAGAATTTCTGACATTTACAATTTTACAATGTAAATTTACATTGCATTATAGGCTCGAATAATATTGAACCTTGGGATATCAACTTTTAAAATCCAAAATGAAGAGTTAGAAACTCATTAATCAAAACTTTGAGAGTAAAAAATTTCAGATCTTAAGAAACTGAAATATAATTTTTAGAATTCCATTCCAGAAAACATGAGTTTTAAATTCTGAAGATTAGTATTCTTGATCTCTGAGTTCTTGTACAACAAATAAGAAAGATGTTACTAATCGGTAACAATATCGGGAAATTGAGAAATAAAAACTTGTAAATTAATACTCTTATAAAAATTGGATGGTTGTTACTGCTCGAAAAAAGAATTTAACAAAAGTTAAATGTTAGTAAATAAAATGCTTGAAATCCTATGATATTTGCTATACCCTTATTCCTTTCAATCAATAACTATACTCACCACTGTATAAAATATTGTCTTTTTGAAAAAAATGAAAATTGTTGTTTTAGCGAAAATATGTCCTCTTTCAGCACAACTTCACGTAACAAATTTTTTTTGTAGCAGTAGCTTATTTTTGTTGCCTCAACAAATAAGTTACTGCTGCAAAACAAATTTCTTCTCTCAAGTTGTGTTAAAAAAGCACATCTTTTTGCTGATACAGCAAATCCTTTGAAGTACACGGAAAGACACCTTTGACTCTTTCAAAAAAATAACGGTTTATCTTCCACGTCACAAAAACTGTATAAAAAACCACGGTTTCGATAACGAATATCGATTTACGTTCGATTGAAAGTGAAGGAATCAAAGAAAACGATAAGAAGGAGATAAAGGGAAGAACAAAGAGAGGAGAACGAGTGCCTTGGGCGAGGTCACTCGCCGCCCTCATCCTCGTTCATCCCTCTTGAGCCTCCTCCCGCACCTCCGCCCCTAGGCCTGATTACCTGCCGCCGGGGGCGGACATTTGGTAATGAGCGATGAAGAGGTGCTCAACCTTGACGAGGCTAACGCGGGATTAATTGGGGTTACACGGGAAGGGGCGAGGGGGGTGGTGGAGAGATGAAATTACCGAGCCAGAAGATTTTATGGGACTCAAAACGATGAATTTCTGGATTTTTAAGTTCCAGGATAATGAATGAAAAACTTTAAAAAAAAAAAAACCAAGCAATCATTCAATTGTTATGACCGAAAAAAATTGTGGTATCAAAGAAAATTAAAGAAGATCTTGAGATCCTCTGAAGATCTTCATAAAGTCAAGGTCAGGTCAAGGCAAGTTCAGGCCAATATCACGCCAAGATCGGGCCAATATCGGGCCAAAATCGGTCCAATATCAGGCCAAGATCGGGTCAATATCAGGCCAAGATCATGCCAAGGTTGGGCCAAGGTCAGGGCAAGGTCGTGGCAATATCAGGCCGAGATCACGCTAAGATCAGGCCAAGATCGGGTTAATATCAGGCCAAGATCACGTCAAGATCATCCGGCTCATTTCGCTCCCTCCTCTCAAGATATTTCGAGCGCCAAGCGCCGGTTACAAAGTTTCAATTAAAAAAGTTTGAGGTTCGTTAGATGAAAATATTTGTATCAGTTATTATCTCTATTTGTTTTTAATTATTTTTATCATCAGTGAGTAATTTTTTTATATGTACGAAAAACTTATAAATATAATAAATATAATAATGTGCACTTGATTTAGTGTTCAGTACTTCAGTATGACGTTTTGGGATTGACGGAAGTGCGTGTTGAAAGACGGAATCAACAGGTTTGCGCGTTCATAAGAGTGTAAAGCGTTTTGAATCCACCCTCGAAAGGGGAAGGAATCCTTGGCGCGAATTTCGTGGGGTGTCCCGAGACTGGTTCCCAAGCAGGGATCTTGTCCGCGGGGGTGTATCAGGGTCGGCCGACCCCAACTGCGACCTACGACAGCCGATTAGGCCAGGATGAGACTGAGCCCCAGTGGAAAACTTGAAATAACATCGCTCCATCATCCAGCGGGCGCTTCTTGCCGACAGGAAACATCCTTCTTATGTATTCAGGGCGCTTAAACGACGAGTAACGCGTCAAAACATCGGGGAAAAATCCTGGGAATGTCGTTATTTTCCGGCGATTCCAGATTTTTCGCTTTTCCAAATACTTCATGGGAAATTTTAGTGTTCAGTGATCACTGAGAGAAACGTTTATTTACAGTAAGCTGCTAAATTTCGTATTTGTTAAGAAAATTTGTTGACATTTGAGAAATTTTCTGTCCACGAATTATTCTAGTAAGTCGTTCAAATAATACCAAATTTTGGTTGCAATAATTCATTCATTTCTTTTGAGTGTTGGATATTTTACAGTAAAATAATGATTATTTCGATGAAATTGATAGTATGATGACTTTCAATTCACCCTTTAACTTCACTTGAATCTCCGCATTTCGTGTGAAACAAATAAAAACTTCTAATAAATTCAGATTATAAGATTGTAATTCTGGCATCAAGTTCCAAAAATTTTGTGCTATAAGTTTTGAATTTCGTAATAATATTTATGTATTTCTGAAAAATGTGCACTATCGTTCATATTTCGATAATTTTATGCTATAAATTTATGTTTTCCTGATTATAGAAATTATTTTCTGAAAAATGTGCACAGTGGTTTAGTGCATAAATTGGTACCATGTCAGAAGATTCTAATTAATTAAGAATCTAATTAATTAAGATTCAAAAATTCTAATTTTAGCTTACAATCTCGAAAACTGTATGCCACAATTTTGAATTCCATAATTGTAGTAATGAATTTCTGAAAAATGTGCACAATCGTCCAATGGACAATAAATACAGTGGAAATATTATATATGAATACTTATTAGAAATAAATAAAATTCAAGACGATTGTTAAGTAGTTTCAATTTTGATTAGTTTTGGAAAATTTAGTTCATAGTTTATTCTTTCTGAATTTCGCGTTGAAAGTTTAGAAGTTGGCTCTTCAAAAATGTAGTTAAGTAAAATTGTTGTTCGTATCAATTTAGTATTTTACCTGATTTTCTAGAATTTCCGATCAAAAAAATTGTGATAGGAACAAAAATTATGTTTATATAATTAATAAATATTTTATGAGTAGATTTTTTCACCATTTTCTTCACGAGTGGAAAAATCCATTCTTTAAGGTTGAATTTTGATTTCTTTAAGAACAAAGTAATGCAATATAAATTATTCATAATCAATTGAATAACTATATAATTTATTCATTCATTGAATAACTAAAATTCAAGACGATTGTTTATTATTTTCAATTTTTACCAGTTATGTGAGATTTTGTTTATCATACATTTTTTCTGAATTTCTTGTTGAAAATTGAGAAGTTGGTCATTGAAAAATGTAGTTCAGTAAAATATTTTTTCTCATCAATCTGAGATTCTACATGATTTTCTAGAATTTTCGATGAGAAAAATTGTAATAGGGACAAAAGTTATGTTTATATAATTAATAAATATTTTATGAATTGATTTTTTACCATTTTTTTCACGAATGGAAAAATCCATTCTTTAAGGTTGAATTTTTATTTCTTAAATTAGTAAATAATTCAATATTAATGAATTATTATATACTATTTGAATAACTGAATAATTATATAATTCATTGAATAACTAAAATTTAAGACGATTGTTTAATATTTTTAATTTTCGTCAGTTATGTGAGATTTGGTGTATCATACAGTTTTTCTGAATTTCTTGTTAAAAATTTTGGAGTTGATCCTTTAAAAATATAGTAAAATACTACATCAATCTAGAATTTTACCTGATTTTCTAGAATTGTCGATTAAAAAAATTGCGATTGAAACAAAAATAAGGTTCAGATAATTGATAAATATTTTATGATGTGACTTTTTTAACATTGTCTTCATGAATGCAAAAATCCATTCGTTAAAGTTCTAATTTTGATTTCCATTTCGACATAAAATGATAAACTTTTTTTTTAAATCTTACATTTTGTCTCTATTTGAATTTGGATGATTCTCTGATTTTTTAATTTTCAAAATCGACTATCAATCACTACTGAACTCAAAATTTGCATTTATTAAAAAAAAAGAAATGTGATATTTTATGATAATTTGAGTAAATTTTATAAGTAGCTCTATTTTATAGTAGAAAATATAGCAAAACTTTTATAAATGTTGAATAAATATACAATAGGGGTAACACGTGTTGTTCATTAAAAACAACCACTTCTCGGTACTGTTTGCACTCCGATTGGCACTCTATTTCTAATTCACTTGTGCCCAATATTCGCCAAGTCATATCTTTCGACATTTGATTTCAATCTGAACGTGATCAAATTTTAATTGCTCAACCATATCACAAGATAAATAATTCTTTGTCTAGTGATTTTTTGATAAACTTTGAAACAGTTGTTTACTGTTGTTTATAAATCTTTACAAAAAAAAAGGAATGTTTGTATAAGTCTTAAGTTGAAATTGAGTAGTAATGCGTCAAACTTATAAGGATAAATAATCTGTATTTGCATCAAATCACTTAGATGAATCGTTGAAATGTTGATATTACAATATTTTCGAAATTCCGTTCTATTTTTTATCATTATTTGAGTTTCTGACGTACGACGGATGGACAATAAATTTCATGACCTCAGATTTTAGATACATTAAACGAAATCACAGACTCAAATTAGATACAGATCATAGATAATACATAATTTGATATTTTCGTGAGGAAAGTCAGTGACAATGAGTCGACTATGAGGCTGGTCATTAATTACGTAAAGGATTGAAAAAGGACGTTTGATTCAATCGGTTCAATGATAATTTGGAGTGAGTCAACAAATTTGATTTAGGAAAAATTTTACTGTCAAGTTAATATTATACGTGTATTTATGCATGTAAATACGTTGATAACAGGAAAACTGCTGTTAACCTATAGTTTGTCTATTTAAATAAGACTGATTTTCTAGAATGTATGCACGTGAAATGTTGAAATACATATTCAATGATGACGTATTGAGAGGCAAGTCTAATGAATTGGAAGCAAATAAAGTTTCTTATCAAAGGTGTTTTTTTACATCTTACTAAGCAATTCGTAAACTTATCACGTGACGAACATGCCTATACATTGAAAATCATGATTGGGATTCCTAAATCGAAGTAAAAGAAAACAATAAAGTTTGAATAGGTTCTTCTTTGAAAATAAAAAAAACAAACAAACAAACAAAAAAGTTGATAAACAAAAGGTCGAACAAACTCAACCAAAATGTCAAATGACTAAAACAACCATGCAGAAAAAAATGACTTCAATCATATACGATTTCTTAAAAATCCTTGAATTTCACCTAATAAAAAATATTTCTCGAAATTTGATTAAAAATTATAAAATTTTCGCGAATCTTGACATATTTTGAAAATCTGCGAAAATCCGCGTCGGCGCGTTTGAAGCACCGCGTTTCCGCCAGATGGGCCCGTCGGGGTCCAAGAGGATTTGGTAGGCTCGCGTAATATCTACCTGAAGGCAAAAGGGGCCCAACAAAGTGAGAATAGCCGGGGCCCGCACGGTTATTGCATGATATTAGCTGCGGCTCCTCCACCTCGCTCTTTCCTTTTTTCTCTTTCCGTCTCGGGGTAATCATAATCTCCGAGGACAAAACACGGGCCGAGTCGCGCGATGCAAAATTTTACGAGCTCTCGCGTATAGAGACGCCACCGGATGCGACTTTTTATCGCAATTATTTCTGTGGGACGGCCGGGGAATTGATTTTCAAACGCTTACCGTAAGGACGTTCCGACGCATCGCTCGCATCTGAAAGCACACAGAAAAAGTCAGACATTAGATTTTGTAGTGGAAAAAGGCGTGAAAGAAAGAAAGATTTGGAGAGTTGAAGATTCATAGATTGAGAGGTACAGAGAATTTGCGAAGAATAAAAATAGTATTATATAAATATAAAAATATATAACTATATATTGAAAATATAACTATGGTTAGTGGAAAGTGGGGTAATCACGGCCATAGGGTAATGACGGCCATCATCATTTTCGGTACTTAAAATTGACGTAGGTCTAAACCGTTTTCTGTGACAGAAAGCTTATTCCATAAGCTTGTTTTTAAGTAGATGCTGAAGTGTGTGGATTTATTATAACTTGTAGTTCCAGACCAATGCCGATATATAACTATCCGAAAGTTTTATAAGGTGTTCAAAATATCGATTATTTCGTCAACACTTTCAGCTACACAATTGAGGTAGATATGTTAAAATGTTGCTATT
>JAPYZL010017026.1:0-10923 GCA_030522825.1 Platygaster orseoliae
ATATATATATTTATATATATATATATATATATATATATATATATATATATATATATATATAGTAGCATTATGATTATCCTAGCGCCATCTATGCTTTAAACCGATAACTTTTCACTCTACCCTCGTAATTGCAAAGGAATCCTTCAACAAGTTGTTACATGGAATGCAAAGTAAATATTCGAAGCAAACAGTATATCATATTTTGTATGTTTCATATTGGTTATAACTTACTATGCGAATTTCTTGGTTTAGGCCTTCAATACTACCAGTCTAGCCCTCCTACAAGTATATCTTTTTCTTGTCGGGAATGTGAAATTAAATGTTGAGGTATGCCTGGTGTGTTCTTACAGCAGTCGAAGCTCTTCAACAATTGGGCATCGTTCCAGGAGACATTTTTTCATCAAGATCTATTGTTTTAAAACGATTTCCCCCTCTTTTTTGCCGAATTATGTCTTGAATAAATTTCTTATCGTTCTTGAGTTTTGGATGAGTCCTATGACGGAGTCCATGAGGCTGACAACTGACCCAGCCTTCAATTAGGCTAGAAACCTAGGGAAGACTAGGGTGATACTGCAATCGAATTGATACAGTACCTGTCTGAGCGTCATCGGATCTCAAAGAGTCTCGAAAGATCTTGTTTTTTATGTTCCCAGAGATTTCGACCAATTTCCTGCCGGCCTTATTGGCCGTTACGTCTACTTGTCATAAGTCGCCCTGTTTAATGTGACACAGCTGTGACATCTGTGTCAGTAGTTAGTCACCAGATGTTTCGACTGAGACAGTCGACAGCACCGGAGGTGACTGAGGCCCTTGTTTGTCAGTACTAAAGAACGAATTCCGGTCACAGGCATTCGGACGTTAGTGAGCTCATCCCTGTCGTATGCATTCCAACACCAACTATTGCAAGCCCGTAATGGGCAATTCCGCAACAAGTGAAACAATTTTCTTTAATGAAAAACTCGGAAATATAACGCAAGATTCAATCGGGTGTCTTTTCTTTGTCGTTTTCGAGGTAGAAAGTTTTTCGGGTAGAAGTTTTTCGTCGTTCTTCTCAACTAAATTCTTCATTCTTCAACATCTTCTGCCCGCTCTTTAAGAAGTTGAATAAAATTGGAATTTTGGTCGTTCTTACTCCCTGTTAGAGGCATTCCTTGACGTCCAAAGAAATTGAGAGTTTTGAAAATAACCCGAAAGCGAATCTGTGTTCCATCATTTGCTTTTGCGTTTCATTCGATAGATGTTGGTAAACACTAGCTCCTTTATTCTTCAAAATTTCAGCCGCAGAAATGTGGAATGAAGATGTAGAATGTTTCTTAATTCTATGAGCGGCAACTTTCCAAGATGAGAACACGTTATGGATCCAAGCAGCAACAGAGTTTTGTTTTTCCGGAATATTTACGATGATCAACTTAATTGTTTCCATAATCGAGTATATAAATTAATGAGTTATTGCGTTTTTGAAAAATGTGAGAAATAAAGAAATAATTCCATGTATTTCATATAGAGATTACAAAATTTTCATTAATTATTTGTTGAATATTGAATATTCTTCAATCGTTTTGTAAATTCTTAACTTTGATTGAATATGAACCGTTTTCACATGTTCTCAAATTTCAAAACCTCTGGAGTTAATAAATTTTACGAGAATTGAATCTGAAATGAATGATAAATTTTAAATAAATGACTATTGACTAAAAGTGATTTATTGACTTTACTATGAAATTTGTGAACTGCGACATCTTGAATTACTGCTAACATGATAAAAATTCAATACTTTGCAAAAAATTGAAACTTATAAAACGAGTAAGAATTGCGAAATGTTAAGAATAATAAAAATCGTAAAACATGTGAAACTACAGGAAATTTTTTTAATTTTCTGAAATCCGAATATTTTGAACTTATTGTACAAGTTAAAAAAACTTGAGAACTTGTTTGCTCGAAATTCGAGAATTTTTAAGAAACACTGATTAATTGAAATCGTAATATGTTATAAATAATGATCTACATTCTCTAATTATTACAAAGTAGATAATAATGTTACGCAGCATGTATAATACTATATAATTCTACAATATTTCTAAAAGTTCAAAGAAAATGTTATTTATAGGAAAAGAATTTCAATATTTGACTGATATATAAATATGTGGATAAAAATGATCCCTCAGAGCCAAACATAAAAAACATGGATCAATGAAAATCCATGTTCAGTGGTAAAGGTCCTTATATTTTGGCTTCCATTAGGCCCTTTTCAGAAGCTATACAACAATTATATAATATTAATCTCTTCTCTCAGTAAATCATAAAAAACAATGGCATCGAAGATACAAAACACAAAAAAACATGAACTCAGAATAAAATCTCAAAAAATTCTCTAGACGATCGTTGTCAAACATGTGTAATCGTTCCTTGGTAAAAACATGCGTCAAATAAGATGAAAAATTCAGATCGTCGTTACTCCCTGAGGAGAAATTAAAATCATGTCGTCAAATAATAAATCATTGTAACAAGAAAACCAAAGCGTCTCAATTATAACGAGGGAACGCTTCAGTGACGACTAATTCAAGGAACAATCACTGAATCACTTTAGAAACACTACAATCATCTATCAATACCAAAACAAACTGAAAGTCGAAAAATGTCATCGATAAGACGCCCAAAACAAATCCTAAATCATATCCAAGTACCCATCATGAATCATATCTGAATTCCTAGTCTCCTTCTATTTATTAAGAGTATTACCCGTCTTTCTAATAAAAAGCATATCTGAAACAGCTTTTTTCAAATAATTTCTCTCTCTGTCTAAAATACCAATATTTTTCCAGTCTAATTCATGTTCCTTATCAACCGTGTTCCGTCAAAACAGTATGATTTGATGTCTTTAATCTAATATTATTCTCATGCTCTTTAATCCTCGTTCCTAAATTTGATTATGTTTAATTTAACATATGTTTCGATTCGAGAGTATTATAAATAATAATTGAATATATACAATTTAAATGCCTCACCCGATACGCCTGAAATCATGCTCGCGGACAGGAACACGACCTTTTTGGTGCATGTATTCACATCAACTTACCTGGAGCATTCACATAAAATTCACATGGTTTATTGGTATTGCTTTCGAGTTTTGATTAGAGTCGCGTCAGGACGAAGACCGTCAAAAAGGCTGTTAGGATCATCATCGAGAAATATTACACCACGCTTACCCTTGATTTCCATACCAACAAACGCATTTGTGATGAAATCGCTATCATCCCAACGAAACCTCTGAGGAACAAAATCGCTGTTTTTATCACTCATTTGATGAAACGACTGAGACACTCGCAAGTGAGAGGCATTTCCATCAAACTCCAAGAAGAAGAGAGGGAACGCAGAGACAACTTCGTTCCTGAAGTTTCTGCACTCAACAATGATATCATCGAAGTCGATACTGAGACTAAGGACATGTTGAAAATGTTGGACTTCAACGTCAATGGATTGCAATTGATTGTTTTGATTGAACTGAATGTTCTCCTTGCACTTGTTGATGCTCAATTGCGTTTTATTTTCGTCAACATTGGAACGAATGAGAGAATCAGTGGCACGTGCGTGTGGAACAAGTCCACTTTGAAACAAAAACTGGAAAACGAACAATTGAATATACTCCCTGCAGAAAGATTGGCAGGAACAAATTGGGATTTTCCATAAGTTATTGTTGCTGATGAAGGATTACCACTTTCAAAGTATGTCATGATTCCGTTCCCTGGAGATCAATGCCGCAACAGACTTGACCGTATAATCTATAATTGCATGTATTTTTTTGACAAACAATGTCGCACAACAAAAGGAAGAATTAGTCGTAAACGAATTTGTAAACCAGGTATGTCATTATGACGAAACATATCACGTTGCAGTGACACACCTGGTTTGTTGAAGAGGAAAAAAAGTGTGTCATCGATTGGGTTTCAATTCGTAGATTGTCAAGATCAAGACGATGTTCAGAAAACGCTTTTGGAATTCTTGGTACCCGTTTTCAAATTTTCGGGACTGACATGCGCTACGATCCCAAAGTTGTTGAAAATATCGTATGGGCAACAATTTGTTTGCACGACTGGCTGAGAAGTCAAACAGTTGGCCGGGCTATGTATACTCCTTCTGCATTCGTCGACGAGGAAGACATTTTTGCAGGTCAACTCAATACAAGTGAATGGCGACAAGAAAACCCACGAGGATTCGCGAACATTCAGCAAGGTGGAAATCGCCATGGTAGAGACGCGTTAAACCAACGCGATAAGTGGTGCGAATATTTTAATGGTGTTGGCGCTGTTGAGTGGCAGGAACGAATGGTTCGCTAAATATATCTTTAAAAAAAAGCCTAATTTGCATTATATAATTTTCAAGTATTTCAAAAATACAAGTTGCGAAACCTGATATAAAAATTTGTTACACTTTTTAATCCTACCCTTTTTTGAAAATTATGTCCACAATTTTTGCTTCACAAGCACATTGTTCTTCAAGTGTCATTTCTCGCAATTTAGCTGCAATGTAATTTGCCAGGCTTTCGAATTTATCTGGTGGAGTATACGTTCGTTTTGGGCGCTCAGCAACTTCTTTCAACAATTGAAGTGCCTCACTAGCAGCTGCAGTTGTTCTCGGCCTTTATATCCTTCTCTTTTCGAACATTGGTTTATTCGCAACTGCATCCGAGGTCTTCGATTTATTCCTGAAACTCTGTGCTACAGGCGAAGAAGAAGGTGAAGCTGGGATCGGACTAAGAGTCGATACTTGGCTCAATCGCGAAAAACTGCGTGGTGATGGAGCGGATGAAACTGACGAACTCATAGATGGAAAATCTGTCACGTCATCAATTTGTTCAGTTCTCCCTCGATTTTCTTGTGTGCACCCAGCTGCTTCAATGAATGACCTTTTCCTCGAAAGTGTTTTTCATTTTTTGTTCAGTTTTGATTTCGATAATCAGAATAAATTGTAACAAACTTAAAAACATTTTCCGACAAAAAATCAAGTTTCTACATTCCGCACTCCACAATTCAATATTCATAATTTAATACTCGATAATATTCACAATTATATAATATTATCGAGGAAATTCGATAAGGAATGTTCACAGAAATGTATAAAATTGTTGAGAATTTCGTCATTAGTGAAAATAAAATAAAGTTCAGAAAGTAAAGTTTTTGAAGTCCTAGTTTCATCGTAAAATATTATAATACGAAATTTTTTTTTAAATAATAGGTTTCTAAAAAATGTATTTGATTCATGTAAATGATCCATGTTTGATTTCATTTTTTGTAATGAAAGAATTTTTTATTTAGAGATATTCATGAATTATCAAGATTTCGAAGAAGTCAGGAATGTTCATAGAAATTTGTAAAATTATTGAGAAATTCATCATTGGTGTTTGAAAACGTCATGTTTTAATGGCTTTTTTAAATTCATCGAAAATGAGATTTTTCCATTCGAAAATCATAAATTCAAAGATTGATGGTTTTTAATTTTCGAAATTTCGTATTGAGTTTCTAAAGTCTTCGTTTTATCGTGAAATATTACGATACAAAAAATTTTTTTAAATAATAGGTTTCGAAAAAATGTATTTGATCCATGTAAATGATCCATGTTTGATTTCATTTTTTGTAATGAAAGAATTTATTATTATTTAGAAATATTCATGAATTATAAAGATTTTGAAAAAGTCAGGAATGTTCATAGAAATTCATAAAATTATTGAGAAATTTATCATTGGTGTTTTAAAGCGTGATATTTAAATTGATTTTTTGAATTAATCGAAAATGGGATTTTTTCATTCGAAAATCACAATCTTAAAGACTGATAGTTTTTCATTTTCGAAATTACATATTTAATTTCTAAAATCTTAGTTTTATCGTGAAATATTACGATAAAAAATTTTTTTGTAAATAATACGTTTCTAAAAAATGTATTTGATAGCGATTTGCGGATTCATTCGAATTTAGTTCAAGATTTTACTCAATTTACAATTTCCTCATGCCACGATTTTGAAAATTAGAGAATAATAAATGCAAATATTTGGAAAAAAATATATTATTTCCAAAATTTTAATTGAAGATTTTCATGAATTTTGGATAAAAAATTTTCCAAATCATTTTCGAAGGCATGGAATAATTGGAGTTACATCGGAATGTAAATTTTTAAATTTGACACGTCAAATTTTATCAATCAATGATTCAATATTTTTATACTTCTGGTTTTCCCTATCTAGAAACAATGCTAAGTCGATTAACATAGCTGATTATGGAAAAGTGTTAAATCATTCGGAATATTGTACATATTAAAAAGTTCGAAAGCAACTGAATCACATCCAAATTGTTTATAAATTAAACATAAAATGATTCTTCGTATCGAAGATATATTCGAGCTTCTAACAAAAAGTTGAAAAGTATTATAAGATTTGCTGTCTTTTCATGTTATTGGGGATTTTTTTGACTTGATAGATTTTTACTCATAACACATGCACAAGTAAAAATGGTTGAAATACTCCTTTATTCTCAAGTACATTATCTCTACTGATAAAATGTTTATGAAGTAAATTAACTCTATAAATAAACATGGAACATGCTTAAATAGAATATATCAAAAATCACTCAAATAGTGTTTTCTTTCTATTAAAGTCTTAACCATTGGACAAATTTTCTATATTCTGAAGCCTTTCGTTTTTTGTTTTTTTCTTCCCACGATTATTTGAAACAAAGTAAAATAGTTTGTAACAAAGAAGCGAAAAAAGTTTATTCAATTCGACTATACTCGTTTTAGATATAAAATAGCTATCGATGGGAGCAGAAAAGTTTTCATCATCATTTATTCAAAATTATACTTTTAATTTTAATAACTGAATGTATCATACACAAGTGTCAGTTATATGAAGAAAATAAAATTTTTTCAATTAATGTTATAATCTGATATTAATGTAAGATTGAAAAAAGATAAACTATTATTCATAATGGTCAGAGTACACGTTGTAACGGGGAAAATACCTCTCAAATATTTCCCACGTTATTGAAAGAAAAAGGGGGACAGAACCCCCAAAAATCGATGGCCAACCGAAGCCGAAAGAAAAATGCCGCGACTCGCCAACCCAGGAACGAAAACCCCGGGAAAATCCAACGACGATCCCGGGGCGGCGGAGAGGGGAGGGAGCAGGGGCAAAAATGCAATTCTTCATTTTCAAACCAATCACTCAACCCCTGAGTGCATTTATTAAGCCACGAAAAATACACAAATCGCGCGAATCATCAAAACAACCCGAACAAATAACCCAATGATTCCCGAGAAAATCAACCCTCCGCGTCACGGTCCCGCACTTCTTACTCACGCCACCCACGCCATCGCCGTCGAGCCACCGCGTCCTCCAGCACCGTCGTGGTGTCCTAGCCCTCCATCATGGTTTGTACCTCGTCACACTCCTCGCTTTTCACCCTCCTGGAAGCCATGAGTACTCCCAACTCGAAATATCGACCAGCAACCACAACAAGAAAAAAAATGCAAGAAACTCCGGGACGTCCTTAAGGTCCTTATCGCAGCGAAGCTCTCCCACGAATGTACCGACGCTCTAGGTCTCGGCGCGCTCGCCCTCTCCCTTTTCTCCCTCGTGATCAAGCGGGAGCCAATCAACGCTCAGGCCCACACGCTGAATTTGGGCCTGGCGACGGTTACTCAATTTCAGGGAATAGAATCCCGGATTTTCTAATATATTCTCCCAAGTGGCGGTTGGAAATGATATTTTTCCCCCAAAAAAACGAAAACCCTCGCGAATTTTTGCGGAACCCCTCGCAAGGGAATTTCAACTCGCATCGATTTTCCAACCGTCACAACGTGCAGAAAAGTATTGTAAGATTTGCTGTCCATGTTTTTAAGGATTTTTTGACTCAATAGATTTTTACGTATATCACATGCACAAGTAAAAATGGTTTCAATTCTCCTTTATTCTCAAGTACATTATCTCTGCTGACAAAATGTTCATGCACGTGAGATAGACACGACAAATTCAATATACATACTGAACATACTTTTCTAGCTATACTTTTTAAAAACCAAACAAAGTGTAATTAAAAAAAAATATATCAACAGTAAATTGAAGAATATTTCAAAGCTTCAGACAACTGTTTTTTTTCTCTAAATTCCCCAAGTCGGAATCATTTATTTTATTATCTTAGTAAAGACCCACATTTCATAAAACAAAAACATTTCAGAAATTATTCTGATTTTTAAGCATTGTGAATAAATCAAGAATATTTACAAAAATACGTTAAGTCTTTAAACATTATTCACTGAACTTTCAAAACATAATATTTTAATAATAATTGAAATATAAAGACTTCTAAGAGTAATAAAGATTTTTCAACAGGTTCTTTCAAAAATCGCAAAATAATATAAAGCGTAGAATTTCTAAAGCATTTATTAGATTTTCAAAATATTGTCCGCATTTTCGTATTATAATATTAATTATATTTATTATTTTTTGATAATTTAATAATAATATTTTATCGAAACTATTATTTTTTGGCTTGTTATTTTAAATGATAATTTATTTTATGATTTTACACACTCAAATTGCTAGTTAACATAAGCATACAAAGTCGAATGATTGGCAGGATTATTTGGATGTGCAGTAGTTTCGAAGCAACGATGGGGTAGTAAGAGTAAAAACTTGAAAACTTTTGTTTTCGTTGTTGTCAGGAAATCGACATAAAAAAGCAAGGAGCGGTGTCGAGTTATGCGTTCTGTCACAATACTCGGATATCAGCAGTGTCGTCAAGGCGATGAGGTCGATGGACAGCCAACACCTGGGGTCGAACCGAATAAAATTTGGCTTTGGGAAATCCATGCGCCGGCATCTTGTGTCTGGGTCGACGGTATTGGCGGGATAAGTTAGTTTTGCCCTCGTAACATAAAAACGTATTGTAACAAATGGAATTAATATACACGAAGAGAAATTTTTGGTCACAGCAACTCACAGTTATTTAGTAAAATATGAGCACACCAAAGTTTTGGGTAGTAGAACCAAAACTTTAGGTATGATAACTAAATGATTGGTTATTGCAACCCAAGTATCAGTCATAAAAATTGAGCATTAGTTGCTATAACCGAAGTTTCAGTTTTAGTTCTCCAAAAATTTGATGTGTTTTTCATTTTATTAAATAAATGGTTGCTTTAACCAAATCATTTTTCTCCGTGCAGTATATTACATTACTCGTGTAGGAGTGGATTCGTCAAATATCGATGGTCCCGTACGAATGCGTAGATTTTGGTCGTCAAGAAGGTTCGAGGAAAAATCCAATCGCAGCCCAAGATTTTAACGGGTCAGGAATAAGGCGTTATTTCCTTTTTAGTTTCTTTATTGAGGGTTCACAATTCTTCATTGGATAATGTTACACAAATTTCGTCTCTTTGTAATTCACAATTAGAAGGCACGTAAGATTATTCTCGATGTAGTAACGAATGATGATGAGCGAGAGCACGACGATGTGGTATGATTTGAACAGAGTGACAACCCGAGAAAGAATGATTATTCTCTAAAAAAATCCCGCTTATATATAGCCTGCCCACGTACTTTTCACGAATGAGAAAATAAAATTTGCAATTGTTTATTCATTTTTTGCATGAATTTTTGTTATTTCCGAAAAATTTTCAAAATTCTACAGAATTTAATATGAAAAAAATCACAATAAAAAATAACAGCAAATATTTCGTGATTTTGTTTATAATTTTATAATTTATTTACTTCATCATAAACTTTCAATGTTTTACGTTTTTTAAATTTTATTTTTTCCTTTGATTCCTTTAAAATCCAATTTTTTACGTGAATATTTTCTAAAATTATGATAAATCAAAATCTAAATTTTTCTTTCTTTGGTAAAATACTCAACACTTTTCAAAAATTAATGTCCAACTGTATTGTTTTTTTATAATCTGCACTATTCTCTTCAATTTTATGATAATCTTTCCATCTTTACAATTTCACTTCTGATAAAAACGATCATTCGGTAAGAAATGTTTGTACGTGCTTGATTGCCATATGCGAGTTACAATCCTTCGTTTCAAATTTTTTTTTTATTATTCGTTAAGGATAGGAATGTTGAGGAAAAAAATAATAGAGAAATATTATTCGACTTTAGATAAACAAATTGTGTACATCACAGATCACATTACAAACTTATTATTAGTTTATATATAAAAATGTAGATTCCACTATAATTTTACCGAATTCATATTTGATAAATCTGAACAATCGTGACTTGACTATCAGAAGATTCTAGACCTTTGAAATTTTAGTTTTCAAATTCTACAGTCAGCTATTTAATATTCATAAGTTCTAGCCTCCGCAGCCCCGACACTTCTCCCAGAGTAATCCCAGGTATCTGCTCCACCGGCCAGTCCCTGTAAAAGTCGTTCTTCGAGACTATCACTATCGCACACTCCCTCATCGATGATGTCGTCAACATCGGTTCCTTCAAGCTTTCCGGTAAGGCCATGGCCATCCCAAAGATGGCAGCCCGAAGGCGTTCCTACTGGCTTTCATCTAGACGCACCTCCGGGTACCCCTTCGGAACGACCCGGTCTTCGACCTCTTCTCAGCCGCCTCCGAAGAGGGCGGAGTAACTTGCGGATCCCGTTTCCTCTTTGGCGTTTGCTGCTCCTCTAAGCGCAGCATCTCCACACGGACTGCGAGTGCCGAGGTCTCATTTTGTACAAATTCATACAAGTTATTGCTTTTATGCGATTAATGTCGAGCTCTGGCTTGTTTTCCATTTCTTGAACATTTTCCTGTGAATGAGCAGAGTCGAAATTCCTGGGAGTAGTATAGCTAGGCCGGTTCTGGCCCACCTGCCAGCCCGGCCGCTTTTTCGTAGCCCTGAAAAGGGTGATTTCCCCTACCCCTTTTTGAGAGCC
>JAPYZL010017050.1:0-13705 GCA_030522825.1 Platygaster orseoliae
TAATTCCAACTCGTGCAATTGCGCACTCGCTTCGCTCGTGCCCAAACTTTGCACTCATTGGAATCATCCTTTTTCTCCCTTGTAGCATAAATATCTATTTCCTCGCATGTTCCTAGGTTCTCGTGCAAACCAAGAATACAAAATCACGCGAATTTTTCGTTTAATCACGCAGCAAGTGTCACGGAAACCATAACTCCGGCGTGTCACGATTTTCGTTTCAAACTTTCTTCATTTTAGCGATAAACAATTTATCAATTGAATGGTAGTTAGTGAAATTCCCGTGGTAACAAACCAGAGTGTCAATTTAGTTTTCGAGGGTAAGGTATCTTTTGTCTCAGAATGAGTATCATCGAGTCTCGGAAGACTTGAAAAAAGCATCCACTTTAGTCTTAGATTCAAATTTTTCAAAAACAGTTCTCTTTTTTGTACAATAAGATTCGCAAATATGTAGTAAATTCATGAGAAAATCATCTAAATGTATACAATCACTTTGAATAGCATTCAGTTTTTAACTATTGACATGAAAATTTTTTTTCACGTTTCCTACTTTTCTTCATTTTACAGTCTTCTGCATGAAAAATTATGTTCGCGCGTGTGAGCAATTGTCGATTTAGGCTCAAACGATTTCACGGCTCGGCTTCGCCTCGTATTTAAAACCTTTTCTTCGCCAAAATCGACTTCTTGCTCACGAACGCGAACATAGTTATTTTGGAATCCTGAAAAAAGCTGATATTCGTTTAGTAAGAGGTTGATGAACCGGGTCCAGTGACATCAAAATGCTTCATGGTCATCTACATAAATACCGAGTGTGCGTATAAGTAACTAAAGATAAGATAGCCATAATTCAAGGAGGCATTACTTATGGAGCAGGCAGGATTGCGCTGCGTGCTGGCTTGAGCAAAATACGACTCAGCTTTTGCACCCTGTCGTCGTTAAAAGTTTCTCGCAGTCGCAATCAACTTGCCTGAGAGATAATCGAGTTTTGGTTATTCGTTCATTTCGTACTGCATTATTCAACGTTGCTTTAATCGGAGGCACTGGGCAAATATTGACTCGGTCGAAAAATATTGGCACCGGATAACGAATCGTGGTTCCTTTTTGATTTTCAAGATGAAGTCGCGAATCTTTATTTTTACCGAATATTCGGAGCTGGACATGTTACGAGGTTCCAGTGTACATGGTATTTCGCGTTTGTGCTCTGGCCTTCAAATCTATTCAAAATCTCGAGACGCGTTACAAGATACTTCATGAGCTCGGCTTGTGATAATATGCATAACATCTGCAGGCTCTGAATTTCAAGAAGATTGATGCGAATCTAAGGGAGGGGCGACGCAGGATTACATTCCACTCCTTATGCATAACATAACGAGTTTCTCGTTGTGGCAATTTTTTCAATGAAATCCTATCCTCAGGTTTACGATCTTGGGTGTTTTATCGCGTGGATTAATTTTGGCTCGTAGAATGAGACTTTCATTTATGCACTCGAGCTGTATTACTTAGCGGGGAAAAGAAATCTTGAAGTAATATATTCGAGGTTTTTAATTGAAAATTCCAGCAACATTCGCTTGGAAAATTTTGTATTCATCATCCGAATGTACTGGTCTGATGAGAGGGTGGGGGGGGGGGGGGTAGTGTTTGTCAGGAGGGAAAATAAAAACGAATTTGATAAACATGTTGGGAACAACGGAACACACATAAAAGTTTATTTTTTTCTAGTTACATTGATAAAGTTTGTTTTCTAATTATTTAGGTTTCCAGTTGATAATATATTTTTATTTATTTTTTTTTTTTTAACGAAAAGTTGTTTTGAAATTTATGGGAATAGATAAAAGGTTCGAAAATCGGCTGTGGAAAAAAATGAAGAACCTGTTCGAAAATCTAAAAAATGTATGTCAAAGCCGAGTGAGATTAGATCCTCAAAAATAAAACTTTATTTGTACCAGGAAATTGAAATAAATATTTTTTAAAGCAATTCATAAGATATCTAGTTTGACATGATTTGGCATTTTTATTCGTGAAATTTAACAGTGTTTTTTGACCATTTTATTCGAAAATACAATAGTAAACAATTGTAATTTTATATATATTTTGATACAAAATATTATATTTATACCTATATTAGTTTTGAATTCTGAACTCATTTATAATGTCTTTCGCAACCAGAGCATGAGTATGAATTAATTATTAAAACCGAACTAATTATCAGCACAATAACCTTCGTAAATTACGCCATAACGATAAATAATTCAGCTATAACTATTACATGAATCACCGCATTACTTTCAGTCTGAGCAAAATCACTGCGCGAAATCTCATCCACTCTGTCTTCGCCATCTCAGCTTCCTTAAAAGCGCAAAGTGGCCATAGATTGATAACTGCATCCACCGCGAAACCTTCCATATACCAACCGGAATTTCTGGCGTTTTTCATGTACTCGAGAAATCTAAAGTGTCCGCCAATAAATCGCCGCAATCGAGAAAGTAACTTTTGAGGTCGAACAAGAACCATAAATAACAGCCAAGTCTCTTAAAAGCACCAACAACTCGCAGCTTTTTCCGTTCTTCACGTTCTTCGATTTCATCCTCAAGTTTTCTAAAAATGAGGAAATAAATTTTTTTTCTTTTCAATAGATTTTTTTGCATATGAGGCAAATTTTTTTATTAATTTGATTCTTCGTTCTTTCAAAAAAGAATTACTCGGAATTACTTAATTATAACGGAACGAAAGAGCACACAAATTTCATTTCTGTTGATGGTATTTATTGAAATTTCATGAAATTCCGGGAATAATTAATTTCAAAATCAAAGTGAATAAAATAAAAACACAATGAAGAGACTGACGGTAAAAACAAACGGTCAACAAAAAATATGTATTTGGGCAACAAAAAAAAAAGCTTCTACTGCAAAACAAATTCGATCTGTCAAAAGTTGTGTTGACACAGCACACCTTTTTACTCCTACAGCAAATCCTTTTTTTTCCGTGTATGAATAACATAAAACACGGATATTTTAGAAATTCCTGGAACACCTTAAAAATATGTTTCTTTTGAGTTTTATAGTTTTTAATCTTTGACGATCTTTTTTCGGAAATAAGATTTTTCAATTCCACAAATTTTTGAGTCTAATATTTTTA
The DNA here is from genome assembly GCA_030522825.1 of Platygaster orseoliae. Classification (NCBI taxonomy): domain Eukaryota; kingdom Metazoa; phylum Arthropoda; class Insecta; order Hymenoptera; family Platygastridae; genus Platygaster; species Platygaster orseoliae. The sequence continues at coordinate 3,133 of JAPYZL010017050.1, forward strand.
CTAATGTATTCAATATCATGGACCTCGATTTTTGTAATTCAAGAGTCATCAAGGTTAAAATTTTGTCTATTTTTAATATTTTTAGTATTTTCTATATTTTCTCGTCATTTAAACTATTTCAAGGGTTTCCTGATATTATAAACTTCTATAAAGGTTTCTGAAATCCGATGCTCTAGAAATCGAAGTTTTCTACAAATTTAGAATATTTCTTAAATTTTCAAGAAAATAATATCAAGACAGATTTGCTCAAAAAACCCCTTATGAAAATTTTTCTGCCTACGGCCCTGTCTTATAAGAGTTATCGGGAACGATGTGTCGAAAGGCGAACGGTCGTGTTCGGAAGAGGATAGGGATTTTTTCAATCTGCCGACTTTCGTCCAGCCTTGACCTTAAAGCCATGAAAGCACGAGATCGTCCATTATTCCAAGCGAGGCGTGTACGAGCCTAAAAGTCAACTCCTCTTTTGCTCTTGTGACCGGACCTTTCTCGTTCACCAGCCGGCGACCACCATGAAAGATCGAGCGTGATAATGATGGTTCCTCGGGCTGGCATGGTGCCCTTAATAACTTTAACAGCAAGTTCTATTCTTCTACACCCCACCGAATAAGCCCTTTTTTCTAATAGAGACATTCCTCATCTCTTATAATAAAAACAACGATATATTAATACTACGTATTTTATTAGAATGCATTATAAAGCAGCCTAAAATGATTATGGAATTTTTTCATCAGCACAAAACACATAAGTCTTGTTTCGAAATAAGACGTTAAAGATTCGAAATCGTTGTATAAGCTTGAGAAACGTACGAAGTATGGTTTTTTGTTTTGTTTTTTGTTGCAGATAAATGGAAGAACGCGAGTCATGTTCATACACCGAAGCTACGAACATGCGGACATAATAATGAAGTGGGTTGCTAGGTACGGACACGTTGATTTCATGGATTAGATTAGGTTAGGAAGTTGGGTTGGACATTATTTGAGCGGAAGTTTCTTGTGTATTAGAAATTTGGAGAATTGTGTGATTTGGTAGAGTTTTCGATTTTGATATTGTACGTTAAGGTGGTAGAAGTTGTTTGGATAGTTTAGAGTGTAACCTTGTAGGGAAATGTTGGATATTAAGTGAAGTAACTTGAAATACTTGTGAGAAAACGTATCAATTTTCAAATTGTAGTTTTGATGTACTGAAAGACATTTTTGAAATCTAGAAAATTCACTGAATTTTTTGTTATTTTTGCATTTCCAGTGAAATTTTATGAATTGTTGATAATCTTCGTGTAATGAAAAATTTGCTGATTTTAGAATGAATCGTCGGTATTGTTTGAAAGATTTTCATTTTTTCAAACTTTGGAATTTTTTTATATCATATTAAAAAAAAAAAAAAAACTAAGATACAAATTTTAAATTACTGCGGTAAGAACGCAATAGACGAAATTTCAAAACATATTCTAGGCTTTCACAAATGCTTGGATTTTTCGGAAATGTTACGACAATCTTCTAAATTTATAATTTTTGTTAAAGAATCTAACAAGTACCGAGAGTCGAAACATGATACAGTTACTATTCATCTCATGAGTTTTATCATGAGTTTTTTTCTACTTAACTGATTCGAAAATTTTTCTTCAAGAGATGAATAAACTGTTATGTTTCTCGCTAATAAATATCATGATTAACACAATTTGCAAATTATATTAACGTTTTCTGAAATTGTAAATCCATTTTTCAATTCGTTCGAATCGTTATACAATCTAATTGAATTTTTTTCAAAGTTTTCCAAATTCTCTTATTTCAAATATCACTCGAATCATTCATAATTTTTTTTTCTCGATAGTTTAACTTAAAACTAGTTTAGAAAATTTTCCAATACTTTTTAGTTTTACAGATATTTATGAACAAATTTAATAGCATTATCGTGCATATGTAAAAAAGTATAATCATATACACAATTTCCAATACTTTACAGATTTTTTTCAATTTGATCAGTTTTCCCAAATTCATGGATTATTGATGATGTTTGTAATTTTGAGTAATTTTCATATTTTATTTATTGAAAGAATCGACATTCTTCTTCAATCATTATAAAAAGTATCGAATTTAAAAAAAAATTTTTTTGAACTATTGACATTTTCTATAATGATATACGTTTTTCATTAGTTATTTCAAATTTTTCAAACGAAGAAATAGTATTGTAAACTTTCGCGAAAAATACCATACCACAATCCGCGAAATATGCGAAAATTTTCTGTAATTTCATTCACCTTGCAAATTTAATGGAACTACAGGAATATTCTGTTATGATCAGTGTTTTTCAATCATGCATTAAAAATTTTTGAATTTCGAAATAATCCAGATGATACAAAATGTTCGAAATGTTATCAAAACGGTCAACTAATTGCGTTCTTTTAAAATATTTCACTTCTCCACGAATTTTTAAAGTTTTGTTGAAAAATGAAAAAACGATCATACATATTTCGAACAAATATAAAACCATTCACAAAATTCGTAGACATTTTCCGAAGTACTACAAATTTTTTGATTATTTTTTTAGTTTTGTGAAAGTATCCTGATTTCAAATTTACTGCATTATTCACAAGTTTTTTTAAAGTTTTTCGGGCCCATCAAGTTTTATACTAATTTGCCAATGCTTTCCATGGTTTTTAGATTTGTTTAAAAAATGAAAAATTACCATCGTACAGGTGTATTTGAAAGAAAAATTTAAACTATTTGAATTGAAATTTTTGGAATCACACATTTTTTTAATGAATAACATCAATAATTAAAATAATAAAACTGTAAACAGAGAATGAATTGAATGAAATCTCAGCAATCGAAAAAATTACTAGTACAAGTATTTTCGATGCAGTAACAATTAACGTAATAGTTTTTTTTCTGGAAATTGCCATCTTCTTGAATTTTTAACAATGCCATACTGCTCTTATACGTTCGATTCTGAAACTTCACAAAAGAAAGTTTATTCATATTTATAATCAAATTTTGTAAAAATTTCGTTTGAGCCACTATAAATCCAAGATCCATGAATTGGAATTGAATACTTTCCCTCTTTCACAGAATTTTTATAAAATATTGCCACTTTGTCCCCAGTAACCTGTATATAGAAGCTCCTCAAAAAAAGTCGGCTGGTCGAGGCCATGCCGTTTCTCATTCTACAGCTGTCGTTTTTTCCCTTGGTTCTAGGACTGGGCCTATGAGTATACCAGATGGCGCTAGTCATCGGAACAGAATTCAACTTTCAGCTCTATATAACCGTTCAAATGTATATTTTTTATTCTTTTTTCGTGACTTTTCGTACTAAGGATTAATTAATTCTCTTACCGGTAACAGACCAATTTTCGAATAAAGATATTTTATTAGTCCTACAATGATATTTTTATTTGAAGAGCAGCTGTCAAACGTTTTCTTGAAATGAGCTTTATTAAATTGGAAGAAAAAAACGAAGCTAGAACAGACTGAAAATGTGTAGAGTTAATGAAATGAAATTATTTCCAGATTTTATACGATTTCGGTAAAATTATCCTTTTGTTTCCGAAATTCCTAAAAAATTTGTTACTTACCCCGACATTGTTTAAAAAAACGTTATGTCGCAGAACTTTCGAAATTTTTGCATCCGATCGTGTCTCGGACTATAATCAACGACGTTACGTAACAACAAAGGCCAAGCGATGCCATCAAGAGCCGTAGTTCGTCGGCGAAAATAATGCGCGTTATAACCGCGATACTACCCGTGAGTCAAGCTACATGTAACCTCCCGATGTAAAGAGCGCACGAGCCAGATTTGCAATTCAAACATGTGCAATACGTAAAATGGATAGTATGCAACTAGAAATCCTAAATGCTAAAACTGTAATGATATTCTAAAATGTCTTCGGAATAGATATTTATGTCATATGTGCCAAGAATATAATTGAAAATATTTTAACTATACTAGTGATAAAGTATATGTATTTTTTCATTTTTTATTACATATTGTTTTTGAGATATTTTTATAATATTTATAGCATATACACATTTTTAAAATATTCATAGCATATATGATGATTCGACGCCATTGATTTTATTTCTGAAAAATCCTCAATGATTTTCAATAATTCAAATCAACTGAATAAATATAATTTGAAGGTATCTAAAAAATCTATAAAATATTCTACTACTATAAGGTAAAATCTGAAAATCTGAAGACAATAGAACAAAAACATTTTTGCAAAAAAAAATCATTTAAAAAAGAAAGTTGGAACAAGTTGTTATTGAGAAAAAACATTTACTGAATTTTACAGATTAAAAAAAATTGCTAATTAAAATTATAACGATATAGTATATTATTACAACTCTTGTTTATCAACTGTTCATCATTTCAATATTTCATAAATAAACCTTTCAAATTGTTGGTAGCAGCATAACTTTAAATTTACAGCATTCGGAATAACAAAGATATTCTTGAGTTTTTACATTTCTTACCTCAACGTGCAAATATTATTTTGTAAAAGTTACCTAATTCAGAAATGCAAGTAAAAACAATTTTTGTGAACTGAAAAATTTTCTGTATTTTAATACTTTTCAAAAGTAATGAGTTAATGTATTTTTAGTAATAAATACTTTTTTTCAAAATATATTTTTACTTTTTTGTAAAAACAACAAGTGATTCAAAGTATGATTACTTTTCAATTACTTGAAGTAAGTAAGATGTAAGTTAAGTGCCAAGTTGAAATAAGCTAGAATGAATTTGAAAAAAAAACATCCATTTCAAAAAAATAAATGCAAATTTAAGAAACAATTAAAACATGAATATTATAGACTGTACATCAATATAGCAAGAAATTTTTTTTCAGTTACCAAGTGCATGTAATTATTATAAATTCTTCGAAACACTTATATTTTTTGTGTACTTATCAAAAAATCAAAATAAGACATAACACATTTCAAGAAAAAATTCAAACATTCCAATCACTTGACGAAAAAAAAAAAAACGAAGATAATAATTTATCAATTCCGAACCCACTCTAAATCCACTTTTTATCCATTCACATACAAAAGTGTTCATGTGATTATCGCCTCAAGATTTTTTGAATTCGAAGATAACGCAGTTGTGAAAAAAAAAAGTGAAACATTGAATTCATTTCTGATGAGGCCGTTTATTATAAAAAAATTTCAAAACTACAGAGACCGCCAGTGTCGTTTATTCAAGAGAAATCTTCAATGTTCTGAGATGAATTTTTATCTTCCACAGTTTTTTTTCTCTTTCACAGTGATCAGTTCAGATACATTGGTTGAATAAATACGCTTGCATGAAATTTCGATGAATATGTCTTTGAGAAACTCGAAACTCTATGCATAATTTTCATAGTGAAAAAATTAATTTATTGCTCATAGGAAAAAAGATTTCAGTGTGATGAAGTGATATAATATGATAAAATATTTTGATGGAATGATTGTTATAGAAAATAAAACCTAGTATATAGTCATCGAAAGACTTTTTATACAATTCCCCTGAACATTAGTCCAGGACTTTACAACCCATCAAAAATTAGATCACCTACAGAAGACGTTCAATAATGTTCTGACGAAAGTGACAGATCCCCGCTAACATGTAAACAAACAAGTATCAATGCATCTAAATTGAAACATAAAACGAAATGAATGAGGCCATAAATTGGCGGAGTTAATGGTAGGGTTCGTAAGCTATTGCCAGTGAATCGTTACTTATGTGGCAGTGAAAACGTAGGAACATTGGTGAGAATTTTATTATCGTGCTACAAAGCGTTTTATTCTGTCGGAAGAGACGGACGACGGGCGATTAAAAATAATGGTCTCTCGAGCCTTGTGAAGGCGAACGTTAAATTAGTAATTAGCTGGCATTTGTCAAGGCAATATCGGGCAATACACTTTTTTTTTGTTTTTTTGAAAATGATCATGACTGACATTTACAGTCTTGGAATGAGGTGTGAGGTAGAGTGTCTTAGGGAAGAAATTAGGAAACTTTTACTACCTATAAAATATGATTCATCAGTTTGGTTCAGGCGAATTTGAATAATTTGAGGTACAATTCGACTTTTTCGTTTAGCGAACAGTCGAATTCTGCTTTTTAAATAAGTCGAAATTACAACAAAAACAAGTAATTAACATTGACTGATCGAATTTGCTAAGGCGAACGCTTAATTAGTAATTATCTGGCGTTCTTTAAAAAGCAAAAAGTCTACGTTCACTAATCGAATGAGTTGATATTTTGAATGTAAATCAGTCAATTTCAGCCAATTAATTAGTTGAAATTTTTGCAATGGAAGTTTACTTTAAAATGATTATTAGTTCAATTTCGCTATCGTATAATCAATTTTTGACTAATTCAAACTTACAGAGTAGTAATAGTGATTTGGGATGAAGTGATTTGAATATTTACGATAGGATTTAGAATTCTTTTTCAGATTTTCATGAATAACCATTATTTTCTATCAGTAGTACGGTGTTTTTCCTAAAAGCGCGTAAATAGGTGTTAAATTAGTTGATTTCGATAGTTTTATAATGATAAAATCTTGTATTATTCGAACAATTCAGATATTGTATCTACAATTTTTGTATCGCTATGAACAAATAAACATTATTTTAGAAACTATATCATAAAAAAATCTTTTCAAATCGAAGTACTCGTAAAATGTAACTTTGAATTTGTTGGACTTAAAGAACATTATTGTTACTTTTATTCTGTTAAATAACCCTCGATCGGAAAATATCTTTTAAGACCTACCATTTTGCAAAAACAACATTCTCTGCAATGTCGGAATTTTTTCCATATCCGATATTTCAAAACTTGTAAACATTAATTTTTTTCTAAAATTTGAGAGAAAAATACAATATGATTTAAATACAAACAACGATTCGACTGATAAGTTGTAATTTAAATATACAAACGTATTTTTTAATGAGGTATTAAGAATTGGAATATTTCCAAAATTTTACAATTTTCACCATAAGATGATGACTTTTTTACTTTTACAAACTCATGAACTCTAATAAAATCAAATTTTGAAGTACGCATCATTTACTAATTACATGTTAAGTTCCGGAAATTTACGTAAATTTCTTAAAAATTTATGAATTTTTATATGTGGAACAGAAGAAAGAATACTGTATTTTTCTGAACGAAAACTTCGATCGAATTTGTTGCACGTATTTAGGATAATCCGATTTTACTTACATTTGAAAAATTCTAATTTTTATTTAAACAAATAGTCTTCGTCGTGGGAAATTTTACAGAATAAATGTAACAATAATCTTCTTTATATTAAAAACATTTAAGAAAAAATAAACAAGAACTTTCCGCTGACTTATTCAATTTAAAATAGTCTTGTAATTTTTATGAATAAATTATAAATAATTTGTTTTCAACAATCAGACATCTGTCAACACAATTATAGAACATTGTAAATTTTACCAGAGATTTTCAATATGAAACTGTCATAATCCACTGATTATCCTACTGTAAACATAAATATTACTAATAACTGTAGAAACAAAATATCTTGGAATCTGAAAAAAAAATGTCGGCTAATTGAAAGGCAACATTTTTTATTTCCGTTGAAAAATATATAAAATCAAGCTACTAATACACCAGTTAAATCAAAATTGATGGGCTGTTAAAATTTTCATTGCATTGAACATTATCAAAAAAGTTTACTAACTAGTATTCATTTTCTTTCATTATTTTACCTTCACAAGCTCACTTTGTTTCCAACCTAACCATTTAAAGGTTTCAATTCCCTTGCAGCATCTTGTTATTTGATGATAACTAATCTATCCTTCTATTAATGTACACATTTCGACGAAATCCCGAATCAGTCTTCTTGAATTAAAATTTCATGATTCCTAAAGATTTTTTCAAAAAAAAACTAAAATATTCTAACCAACTCCCACGAATGAACAGTTTTCTTGAAATATAAAAAATCTAGTTCTACAAGTGTAAATTATAACTTCGCAATTTCTGTTGTATTAAAAAAATTACAAACAATCATTTTCAGATTTTTCGAAAATTCTTTCGTAGCTTCTCCCTCCACTGGTAAAGTAGGCAACCTAAGTGAACCTAGCGTGATACAATATATCTTTTCGAAGGAGTACAAAAATTGGTCGGCAATTATGCAAACCCGTTTTGTCCTGGGAAAAGGGCTCGAATCGGTAATGATGAAGCCCTTTTTTGCTTTATTTTCGGTCCCATCCAATAACGTGAGTTGCGTAAAACGAGCACGTAGTGACCATGTTAATTCTCGAGGCAGTCGTGAACGCGTTTTTAAATCACCGCGAGTAGCGTGTCCAGCATTTTTTTTCTGGTTCTTTTGGGGAGTAAAGACGAGAATTTCGTCCTTTTTGAGAGTATCGACCGCGAAGGATGAAGAGAAGTGTGGGTTTGGAAGGTGTGAGTTCGGGTCACTAGATGGCAACGGGAATGTGGTTTTCAATTTTGAAAAAAAAATTTCGGGAATTCTGGATATTTTTAATGTGTTTGAAAAATGATAATAAGTAAAGAAAATAATTAAAAGAAAAGTAATTGGGTAGAATAGGTTCTAAAAGGAAGAAATTCCTTTTTTTTGGCAATACAATTTTTAGAGCAATAAAATAAAAACATAATCCTCTAAAATACCGATTTGGTTGTCTCAAACGAACGTTTGATTGCCATTTGACCAATTACATATTTGATACACTTGAATAAAGTTTTAGTTTAGACAAACGAATTTCATGATACTAGAAAAAATTTTGTTTTAGTTAAAAAAGTTTACGTTTCACCTAACTTGAATTTATTTGTCTAAACTAATGATATTTTACAGTCAAAGAAAATTTTTTTATCTGAACTAAAAGTTTATTGATGTGAATTGAATATTTAGCTAGTCAAATAATGAATAAACGTTTGTTGTGAGCCGACTAAATTTGTTTTTCGGTGTAGGAACTCTAATTGATTTATTGAGTATGTTTATCTTAAATGAATGCAGATTAGATAAAAATTAATATTCATCTATTTCTTTTACAAGAGTGCATAAGGAACGATTAAAAAATCAGAACGTGATTTTATGAGTTGGTGTGGTAATGAAGACTTTTTCATTCACTAAAAAGTGAATGGTATCTTTTCCTTTCGAAACGTACATTTCAATGTTTACTTTTTCGATTTCCAATAGAAGTCTGAAGCACTTACAATGTAAAAGGAAAATTCAAAAAGTCTTGATAACTTCGTGAATTTTTTTATAAAGTACGGAATTTCAAATCATTCGTTTAAGGTTTTAGATTTGGACGATCTGTTTATTAGGAGGATTTTCTATAATTTTAAAAAAATTCTACAAGTTTCTGAAATCAAAGGAATTTACATTAAATTTCATGGAATTTGTTGATTTCGTTAAAAAAAGTATGATAATATCTTTTTTATTTAACTAAACCTAGATAATTATTCATATAATTTTTGAAAACATGAGTTCAACAAATCTGTATAGAATTGTAAAAAGATTTTAGAGTTTTTGTGATTCTGAAAAATTTTGATCATCATAAAGCAATGAACATTTATATGATGAAAAAGAATTGTAGAAAATTTAAAAAATGTGTAAGAGTCAATAAAAATTAAACCATTTGAAAAATTGCGTTCGTAATCATATTTCGTCGAAATGTGGATGACAATGTTTTTTTTTCTTTTTATATAAAATTCTAAAAAACTTGAAAAGTATCAAAAACTAACTAAAAATTTTACAAGTTGAAGATACTTTCATACAATTTGAAATACTCGAAAACTTCGAAATATTGCAAGCAATTTAAGATTCAAATCGTTTTTACTAGTATATGAAATAGTACCTACAATTGATAAATTTTCTTTTAATATTCGTAAATTTTACATGTGTTAGATCAAATCCGATAAAGGAAAAAAATAAATATTAGTACAAAAACTGAGTACATAAAAATATAAAATCAACATTTTTTTTATTCTTGCAGCTACTTAACTCAGCTTTTCTTTAAGTAACGATTCGTCATAGTTTGTTATGGTCTGTTAAAATAAGATTATTTTCATATAAGACGGCTTTTCTAGCATGAATAGAGACGATAGATGAGTTTCAAGCAAAAAATTTTTTCTTTGTTTCAGTGAATTCCTACTCTGAAAGCTCGCTAAGGCCTCACACGATTTTGCGGTTGTGGAGCTCTCCAAGAAGAATACAATACTCCAATTTTTTTGGACTCATGTTTTATAGTTATATGGTTACACTTAAATCATATATATTTATTTAAGTTATATAGACTTTAGTTGTATAGAGAGCAATTGAAGTAAAAAGTGTTATTAAAATAAAATTCTCATCTTATATGAATATCATTCCATTATTTCAATTCCTCATTTTATTTTCATTTTTTTCGAAAAGTCTTAAAAATTAAACATAAGATTGAAAACAATAGTTATACAGTTTTTCACAACTTGAACATCGAAAACTCTATTTACGACGTCTGCCAAAAATGGCGTAACTGAGCGATTTCAGGTTGTTTCATTTACTCCACTCGACTTCATTCACCTCACTCATATGAGTGGAGAAAATGAAATCGAGTGGAGTAAA
>JAPYZL010017052.1:0-10595 GCA_030522825.1 Platygaster orseoliae
GTTTTCGGAGCGTTTTTCCATGTGTTAGACAGAGACAAAAGTGCTCTGAAATCGATCCGAGCACTATCTATCTCTTTTTGGCTTATAGCAAACTGTATCAAAATCAAGTGAAAGTTGCTCTTCCATTCGCTCCATATCCAAGAGTCAGAGCAGATTCTTTCGTTGGTAAGAAAGAGATAGGTAGTGCTTTGGATCGCTTTCTGAGCACTTTTGTCTCTTTCTTACACACGAAAAAATGCTCCGAGAGCGCTCTGAGAGCAGCCACTCGAAAACGCCATTAGTTTCGAAACGCAAGGGCTGTATTCGAGAATATTCCCGTTAGAAACGGATCCCTTTTATGTTTTTTTTTTTACTGTAAAGTTCTGAATCGTTAAAAAAAAAACAATTCTCTAAACTCATTTTTATTCATGATGAAAGCAATAAATTTTCGAATATTTCGAACACGCTCCGAAAATCAATAAATTTACGGATTCGTACGCAAAACACAACAATTCGATTATCAATTTTTTTTAAAATAACATTCAAAATAATTTTATAAACAAATTCTATAAATAATAATCAAACTTATATATTATAAATGAATGTAACATTTTAAATAATAATAAATACAAAATTGTGTCCACAAAAATTTACAATTAGAAAACGAATTTCCGTGATTAAAGATTTCGATGATTTATAAAAAAAAAAATTATAAAATTGATCATCACGTGACAAAAAATCATAATCTGTGTTCGTGTTACTAAATGAAAATAAACATTAGACATTTTCAAAAGAACATAAAAAAATGACAAAACTGCATACTCTTTTCCATAAATGAGGATAATTAGAAAATGCGGTAGGATTTTGACCACTGACATTATAACGCACTTATGCAGTTTACAACTTTTCAGTGATGTAATAAAGCTCGAAAAAAATTATCTACTGTACAATTTTTTCGGGAAATTAATTTATACTAGAATTACATAATTGTGATAAATTACTCTTGAAAACTGACTCGTGTACTTACAAAAATATGATAATCTAATCATAAAACTTGAGCTCTATTAATCAATAAATTCATAAACCTTTGATTTTATGTGATAAAAAGAATACAACGCATTAAAAAATTCAGATTCTCAGAAAATACTAACTACGTAAGAGTTTATTGAAAAATAATTTTCATAAAATATTCACAAAACTGAATTCGTTTCTCACAAGTTGAAAAAATAAGACTGAATTAAAAAAAAAACACCAAAATCTCTTCATAAATTTTTAATACTTTGTTGACTTCATTTAAACGTGACAAAAATCATCAAACGTTCAATTTGTTGTTGGAGCACAGTTCAAACGATATTTACACAAAAGAGACAATTCACTCTTTTGGAGTGACTTTAACACCTTGTCAAATTCAAAAATCATGCAAAAACTCACAAATAAAGAGGGCGCTTCCAGAGGGCTGGCTCTCAAGCACCGGCGTAAAACGTACAAAAAATCAGCCGGAAAAAATTCACTCCATGCCAACACTAAAATCCGAGAAAAATGTTCCTGGAGTCACTCCGGGTTTCGAAATATTCGCGGCAAAATAAACAACTCGAAGCGGGCGATTCTACGGAAAAGAAAACGTACTCGACTCGCTTGGGCTTCGGGTGCACCAGCCACTGACTTGCACAGTAAACGAGAATCCCACCGAAACGCCAGCCCCGCGAAAGTGAGGCCTCATTGGATGAAAGCGAAAGCACCGTGGTGGGGGTCACGGCTAGCCACACCAATCGATGCGCGCTCTCAGTCTCACTTCCTCGCCGTCTTTGTCTCGTTAAACCGGCCGGCAAAATTTTTTTTTTGCGACCCACCGTACGAGCTTAGAACACGATAGAACAACATGGAAGGTGATGGAAGGTGATGCATGAAAAAAAGCTTGAAACGCAGTGGGTGCTTCTGTATATGTGAAAACCCATGCAGTTTTTACAATTTTTTTACTAGGGAATTTGTATTAAATGAAAAGAGTATTTATATTTGTATGACGACGGCTTACAAAAAATTTTTAAGAATCGATAACAAGTAATGATTTTTTTTGTTTTTAAAGGATGAAAATTCATGTAATGTGTGAGTTTATTTTATGTAGATTTAAATATTTTTGTAAAATTAATAGTTTGTTGAGTTTTTGAACTTTTTTAAATCGAATATCAATTCTATAAATTTGAAAACGTGGCTCCGAGAGATCATGCATTGATTAGTTTTCCTTGAAAATCTCGCAAGAAGAAAAATTTTTCAAATTGCCTTATTTTTCATACTCTTTTATTAGGGTTCCCATACGGCACGGTGTGTTTTAGTAAGCTTTCAGCAAGGTTTCGATTGCAATCGAAACCTTGCTGAAAGCTTACTGAAACGCACCGTGCCGTATGGGTTATTTAATTTTATTTTAATTATAGAATTGTTATCTAGTTACAAAATACTCAGAACAGACAAACTTTCACAGAAGCAATTTTTTTCTGACAAATTTTTTTCTTTTGTAGTTTTTTAATGTTATTCAGTATTTCAGATATCTATTACTGTATTCAAACTTACTTTTTAGTTATATTTTTACGTTTATTTGTCCACTTTTCGATATTTGTCCAAATTCTAACTCTAAAAATTAGAAGTTATGGAATTTTTTAATTTGTCTAGGTTTTTGTTCATTGCCTGAACTTTATAAATGATTCTTTTTATAACAAATACATGTTCATTTGTTGAAAACTGTACTCACAAGTTCTTTATTTTACGAAGTCATTACAAATCGTAAGAATATAATTATTGATTCAAAATCATTGATTTTTTCAAATTTTCTTCACATTTAAAAAAAAATGAATTTCAAAATGAACGAATTTTTGTATTTTCCCTAATGAGAATTCCAAATATCTGTTTACTACCTTACTCGAAATTTCAACTATAAAAACTGTTCGTTTGTTCCTTCCTTTTATAAAAGCGCAATCTCATCTCGTGGAACGCATTCGGTTCCGGGACCTTTCCAAAGATTTTTCCGTGTATTCGGTCCCAGGCTAAGCCGATTCTCGGGAAATACCTTGTAACGGAATTCAATACTCGGATATTTCCGGATATTTCCCCGTCGCGAGAGCTGTTCCACGAGCTCAGCTTCAAAATCACAAACGCAAAATATCAGAATCATATTTGTTGCTAATGCCAACAAATAACCTCTTACGATAGCATCACAATTTGATTACAATCATTTCTGTAGACAATCTCAACTTTAGTTCTTTCTTTTTGTAAGAAAACAAACTTTTGTCTCCTCATAAAAAGCAATAACAAACCGGTATATTCTACTATTTGAGAATTCATACCTCCCGCGTTCACTAAAACGTCGAGATTCCAGATTCGTTTTCGTTCCACGAATCCAACCCATAGACATTACAGTACATGGACTGCTAGTAGGGCGTATTGTCACGGCAAAACATGTTAGTCCGTACGGTCAAAATACATGCATAAATTCATGTACATATTCATACACACACTTACACGTACACACAATATATAAGTAAAATTGACCGTACGGACTAAGATGTTTTGCCGCGAGCGTTTGCTTGGGCAGGTAGGAGGACTATCAGTCCATGTACTGTAATTTCTATGATCCAACCTCATACCAGAAATCGAGAAAAGATCGACACGAAATTTCAATGCCTCTAAATATAGCCCAAGGTCACTCGCAGCCGGTGGTTTCCTTCCCCGATGCCGCGGCCCCCACCACTTCCTTATCTCCTGAAATTACAGAACGTATACGAGAAAAAGTTGTTTTGATCGCGCGTGAATGGACGTTCTCGGAACGAAGGGTCGCAGATGTTACGCCTGGAGCTGACGACGAGGGTTTGTTGTTGTTGCGTCGTATAGCAGGAGAAAAACTTGACCTCAATTCCCCGGATTGCTGCGGCAGGTCTTTGTCTCCGGCGATTTTCGGCAAGCGCAACCCAGGTACGCGCGTTTTTGAAGGTTGGGGACAACGCTTACGCTTTCGGGTGGGGGGCGAGGGTAGCTGGAGGTCTAGGTTCAGGGGCGTTGGGCGTCAACTTTCGGTTTCAGGACGCGCAAGCGCGATGCAGTTTCCGCGGCCATTCCACCCCTCGACTGCATCCTACGCCCAAGGTTGGCTTTTCCACGGTCGAACTTCGGGTATCCTCATGGTGGAGCGAAAAACGGGCAATACGAGGATTGCTGTGAGTTTTTATATTCTTTATAATATGTGGCGTGGAACGAGAAAAGGGACCTAAGAACCATATAATGTCCCCAAACAACTTTGGTCCTTATGTTTTTTATCTTTGTAATGTAAAACGAAGTTTATTTTAGTTGCCAAGTTAGGAGGGGTGATGATAAAATATAAATTGAACGTCAGTTCTCGTCACATCAGAAAACGATAATCAGTCTCGTGCACACATGGCGAACTGCGGAGCATGATTCATAATCGCGGGGTATTTAACATTACGCTATTCATACATAGCGTGCCAACGTACAATTGCATCAAACGAGTGGAAACGTTGACCCCGGTGCTTACATAACTCGCGTCTAATGCTGGCTATCAATGGAGCGATAATGGCGTCGCGTCTATCGCAACGCGCGTACGCGGGCTAATCTCGTTGCGAGAAAACTGCTCGCGCGGTCCAATTTCAGCACAACGCACAAGACTCAGTTCTCAACGTTATTTTACATTTTGAAAACAATGAATGCAAGTTTTGTATACAACAACTCGGATTAATTGTTGAGGCTTTATTTAGAGTAAGGTGAAGAATTTCAATTTCTGCAGGCTGTCAGTCAACGTCACTTTAGAAAATAGAGGATGATAATAGTTGCGTTTTCAACCTATATTGGCTGACATGTCATGAGAGCGCGCCGTTGCAAAATAAAAAAAAATCAAGGTGATTTCGTAAGCGGGACGATTCGCATAATTGATGTTTGTTTATTGAAGCTTGCGATCGTCACTATCTGCCGGGCGTATTTTGGCCGAGTTGAAATTTTAGTCTTGATTTGAACGTTGTATTTTTTTAAAGCTTGTTAGGAAGTTTTAGGCCTTGAAACTCCTGTTTGAGTATTTTAAACTTCTTATATGAAAAAAGAGCCTTTTTTGGATATGCTGATCATATCCAAGTCAAAATTTTAGTCCTGATTTGGTGACTTTAAACCTTGAAGCTTCTGTTTCGACCATTTTCAACTTTTGAAATAAAAGAAAAACCTTCTTTAGACCTGTTGACCATATGCGAATCGAAATTTTAGTCCTGGTTTAAGCATTTTAGATCTACTTGATCTTCATTGAAATATATCAGTTTTTCAAGTTCTTATATTACACATTTCGAAGGTTTTGAATGGAAGAAATATATGTATTTATACATAAAGCGATCTTTTAGTTTAAAAATAGAAATATAGTGCATATTTTGTCATACCTTCATTAATTATATATATATTTTTTCATTCATTTCTTAATCATATTCTTACACAATTTTACCAACGTTATAATATAAGCCTTTTATCTAAATTAACAATTGTTAACAGGTAAGGCAGCAAGTATTTTATCTACCGTCATAAATACGCACTCTTTATTTAACTCACAATAGGTACAGCGAAGCTCTTATAAGATTCTTGACATTTATGAAGAAATTGAGTGGTGATAAATTTTACATTATCATCATCTTGAGCGACAAAAATACTGTGTGGAATTAATTCTTGCACTGTAAGATGATGTTGGCTCATGCACTCGCAATCATAGGCATTGCAAGCACATATTAATATTCTGACAGAACATTGAATAATATCTAACTTCATTTTTTAAACTATATAGAGTTCAACAATCGACAATTCTGTTTGTAGAGGAAAGTGGGGCAAGACGGAGAATTGGCAATAGTTAAGAAGCTATGCAGTAACACCCAGCAGAAATCGTACAAACTTTATCGGAAGTGCCTGAGTGTAATTTTTGCATGAACCAGCTGAGTTTGTCAGTTTACAAAAAATTTGTGACAAGCTGTGTCATTCTGGAGCGTCGGTTGTAACTTCTTTCGGATATTTATTCGCAAGTAAGTACTAGAAAGCTAAATACTATGCATGAACGCGTTGTACTATGCTAACATACACCTTACTACGAACAAATAAAGCTTTCATTCACGAACATATCATTAATTGTCAGCGTTTAATTCAATGTTGATCAAAACAATTCTGTTCCTACCTAATAATCCCTCAAATATGAACCTTCTTCCACCTTTTTGAACCTATCGAATGCAATCAACGAAATCCTTATTTGAACATTTTGCACCCAAACATCCCTTAAACAAGAACCTTCCTTGAACAATAAGGTTCAAAACTCGTATTTAATTCAATACCAACCAACATTCTGCAAAATTTTAAACCTGCCGTTGTATGTTTATCATGTTCAAACCGGGACGAAAATTTCAAGTCAGGTAAGACACGCGATTATCTCATGCGTTTCGTGTTTTTGTTACGGATAAGTTTAATGCCATTTTGGATAATAGCGATCGCGTGTATTGACTTTTTGTACCCGCGCAAACGGGTTATTTATGTAACCCGGCTTTGTTTTTTTATCGGTCATTTGGTAACCGATTTCGAGCAGTAAATTCGAAATTTATGTATATGAACAAAGGAGCATATATACACTTTGACTTTTGTTGAATCAAGATTGAGCGAATGTTATGCAAACGGAAATAAGCAAACGGATAAAATCAACGAGGTTATTAACGAAATTGCGAGAGAGTTTACTGTTCATTGGTACTGAAGAATGCCGTAACATAATTTTGCTCTTTCTCTTTTCTTTCTGAAATTCTTCAGTCAAATTCTAGTCATTTCACAAAAAGATATTCTTTTGTGTAATGCTCTTGCAACTTTTTTCCACGTCTTCGCAGCATTTTCCACTACGAGAAATTTCCTTGTACATCCGCGACGAATCTTTCCCAACTGACCGATATATCAATTTCCCAACCGCAGAGTTGACAATCTTGCAACTGATGAATAAATCTTAGCTTCGCGTTGTTTTCATAGCGAAGTGGAAGAAAGGTTAGCGCCCGGATTGAAATAGAAATAAATTTAAATCCGCGGGGCGTCAATGACCGGCACAGATACTCTGCGCATGCAAACGGTTTTCCATGCGATAGTCGTTCGAAACAACTAGTCGTAAAGATACGCAACCAATCGCGAATTTTTTTCCTTCTCTCTCTCTGTTTGAGATTCTAGAAACAAGTTTAACGCGCGTGCGACCTAGAAATACGAGGCTTTTTACCCTCTCGGCGCCGTGTTTTACATTGTGATTCGCAAACGCGATGCAGAAATCAGTCGTGGGAAGAAAAAGGAATCATCGAATCAAGTTTTAAAAATCATCTCGTTTAATGCGCGAGATGACGATCCGTTCGAATTAAAAACTGGTTTTCAAATGTGGGCATCGTGAAGCTCACGATAAGATTGTTCAGTGCTTGGGGTTAATTTATTCAATGAAATTGTAAAACTTTTATCAGCAGCTTGTTACGTGATATTGTTTTGTTGCTCTTTGAATAAATACGTCTTTTTTAAAGAAATTCTGTATTGGGTGGCTGAAAATTTCTTTGATGGCTCTTCATGACTTTCGTTTCATTTGGAAAAAAATCGAAGACGAGAGAAAGCCAGGTGAAAATTTTCGTCCCAGTGCACAATTAGCATCGACCGCGGGCAAAGTCCCCGAGAATTGGCTGCTTGATTATATATATATATATATATATATATGAAGCAGACAAGGCAAAGGTTTGTTGTGGTCTCGCAAAGTAGGCCAGCGGGTCGTCGCACGAGCCTGCTTTCCCTCGCTCCTCTTCATCTCGGAGCTTTGGGTCAGTCAGTCTGGCTCGTTTTCGCTCCGGGAATCTACGAGAAATCGCCCCGGATTCGTTTTCTCGCTCTTTTTATGTATCTGGATTGAATATCAGGGAAATTCCCGAAAAAGGGAAGTAATCGATCACAAATACTTTTACAGCTTCCAAAGCCACATGGAATGATCCCCTGTCAATGTTACTAGCAAGGGCGAACATAGAAAAAAATTTAGGGAGGAGTTTTACAAAATTTATGTTTCGATGCGAACGGAACTTGATAAAAATTTCCTACGCACTTAATTTTAACTAAACAATTTGTACGACTTTTACATGTTGTTTACTATTGTATTACAGTGTACTTTAATATTTCAATAACAGAAAAAAGTTTTTTTATACTTTGTTTATTTTCGCCTTTTTCATTCACCTTCCTCTTTTACAAGCTCTTTTTTTCAAACTATCCCACAGACACTTGATTGCTCACTCTTAATTATCTAATCCCATCAAAAATCGAGATATTATCAGCTTGATTGTTACAAAATAGTTGCTGATTGTTAAGATTATCTCGTGATCCCTACAATGTATATGCTAATAAATCCATTTAGATGCCCCGAGAGCTCACCGAACGCAATTATCGAGAATCTCTTCAATAAGAAACAAAGGAAATCCCCAAGAAATTCTAATTCAGCAACTGCACGTTTCCGAGGCCCGCGTGTAAGACGTGCTCTATATATACATAGTCGTTCTGTTGATTAGATAAGGCCAAGTTTCGTACGGAAAATATTATTGTTCTTACACGAGATAACGCGAGTCGGGCGATAAAAAAAGTGCTCGTGAAAGAAAAAAACATCTTGCCTAGAATTCGCGTTTCGCGTGGGCTTTGATAACAACCAAGAGCACTTTTTTCAGCGGCGCAATAATTTCGTTTCGCGTTTTTATCCTCGGCCGAGAGGCCGCTCGAGGAGAAAAAAAAAGATCGCCGAATAACTCTCGCCCCAGCTAAAAATAATATGCGGCTCGCCATGGGATCGAGCGTTTCAAGGCTGACTTTTTTTATTCGAAGATTTCGCCTTTGGATGATGTTGGTATTGCTAATTTTTGAGATAGGCGAAAATTGGATATGCAATCAAACTGTTTTGCCGAGTGATAAAAAGGAAACTGTACACTCAGACGCTATTTGGAATGTTTGTCATCATCAGTAATTGCATAATAGAAGAATGATGTATAATGATGTTGTGAAATACGAAAAAAAAATGGTGTAGATGATTTTTCGTGGAAGTAAACGATAGCAGATGATCGACAAGGGGAGAGCCTCCTATAGATTGGGGTTTTTGCACCTCAAATTTATCCGTGGATTAAAAAAAACTATTCATTTGAGATATTTCAACTTTTGAACTGTTATTTTTCTTTATTTACTCTAATTACAAGAAAAAAGAAAATTTTGGAAAATCTTGCTTGGATCCCGAGATATGGGCTGCCAAAGTTGACCGTGCATTTTTCACTTGCGTGCACGATAGCCTTAAAACTTCTCAACCGATTCTAATGATTTATATATCAAATTAAAGTGCATTAAATTTCCCATGGAGTGACGTTCTTCGAATTGTCGTGTAAAAAAAATTTTGTTTTTTTATAAAACTAAAACGTCACTCCATTAAGGATATAATAATAAAAAAATATTGTCAAACATTTTGGTTCTAGGATCATTTTTGGAGGCTCCAGAGTGTACGCCGTTTGCCTTGCCGAAAAATGCACGGTCAACTTTGGCAGCCCATATCTCGGGATCCAAGCAAGATTTTCCGAAATTTTTTTTTTGTAATTAGAATAAATAAAGAAGAATAATTGTTCAAAAGTTCAAATATCTCGGATGGATATTTTTTTTTTAATCCATGGACAAATTTGAGGCGGAAAAACTCCAATCTATAGAAGGCTGAGCGGGGAATACCAATTAGAAGTAGAAAACGGTTACCTACTTAATTTCGAGTGTGGATAGAAAAAAAACTATAAATGATAGAAAAATCAAATTTCGTACGTAGGTTGTATGTTATATTTCTAATAATACAAAAAAAATTTTACTGCAAAATCTGCATTTGGCTCGTTGTCAGAAGCGTGCAAAAAAAGAGTCTACAAATTCACGGTGAGACAGATTGCAAGAAAACGGCTGAACCAATTTTCATCATTTTTTTTGCTAGTTATAGAGAATACTATTCTCTAGTCCCTGACAATCGACTTTTCAGCAAAAACAATGCTGTTTTTGCAGAAAAAATTGGCAAATTCGAAAAAAAATAATAAAAATCGTTTTTTTTTTCGATTTTAGAAGAAAAAAAATTTTTTTTTGAAAAAACTGAAAATGTCAAGGACTAGAGAATAGTATTATCTATAATTAGAAAAAAAAATTATGAAAATCGATCAAGCCGTTTTCTTGCAACTTGTCCCACCGTGAATTTGCAGACTCTTTTTTGCACGCTTCTGACAACGAGTCAAATGCAGATTTTGCAGTAAAATTTTTTTTTGTTTTATTAGAAATATAACATTCAACCTACAGCCTAAAAAATTTCCATAAATTTACAAACTTTTTAAGGTATAGTACCCTAAAAAGGTGCTTTCAATTTAGGGAACATGCTTTCAAATGTGATTTTACGGATAAGCGACTCAAATTTACAGAACGCACCAAAAGTTTACAGAACGTACCCTAAATTTATGGCGTTCAGATTCACTTAGGTTTTTAGATACGGTTCCCTAAATACACTTTGGGACAATGTTACCATAATATAAAATAGTGTTTTTAAAATCTGGTAACAAACA
>JAPYZL010017104.1:0-13124 GCA_030522825.1 Platygaster orseoliae
CAAGTTTTTGAAAATTGAAAACTGTATAAGGATTTCTCATATGTATATCGTAATTTTCAAAATTTTTCAAGATGTCAAAAATTCTCAACATTTTCGTTCTTGGAGTTTTAAAGTTTAATACGAAATTATTAAAATGGACATTTTTAATTATTTTATATTCGAAATTGAATATATCTAAAAAGTTCAAAAATTATTGAATTCGCAAAAATTTTCGGTAATTTTGAAATTCTTACGAAATTTTCTGTTTTTTCAAAATTTAAGTTTTCGAAAATTGAAAACTGTTTAAGAATTTCCCATATATATCATAATTATCAAAATTGTTCAAGATGTCAAAAATTCTCAACATTTTCGTTCATAGAGTTTAAAGTTTGATACAAAATTTTTTTAATTGACATTTTTAATTATTTTATATTCGAAATTGAACATATCCAAAAAGTTAAAAAATTATTGAATTCGCAAAAATTTTCCGTAATTTTGAAATTTTTACGAAATTTTCTATTTTTTCAAAATTCAAGTTTTCGAAAATTGAGAATTGTTTAAGGATTTCCCATACATATGATAATTATCAAAATTCTTCAAGATGTCAAAAATTCTCAACATTTTCGTTCATAGAGTTTAAAGTTTGATACAAAATTTTTAAAATTGAAATTTTTAATGTATTTACATTTGAAATTTAACATCGAAAAAATTCAAAAATTATTGAATTCGCAAAGTTTTTTCAAAATTTTCGATAATGTTAAAATTTTAACGAAATTTTCTCTTTTTTTCAAAATTCGACTTTTAAAAAACTGAAAACTGTAAATAAGGACTTCCAAAGTATCATAATTTTCAAAATTCGTTAAGATGCCAAAATCTTTCAACATTTTCGTTCTTGGAGTTTTAAAATTTTACACAAAATTTTTGAAATTGACATTTTTAACGTATTCTAGATTTGAAAATGAACATATTCCAGGTTTATGAAGTTCCAAACGTTTAAAAATACATAAACGAAAAAATAAAAAAAATTGTTTTACTATTCCTAGTTAGTAAATAAATTCATTTTTTTTCATTTTTTAGCTTTCATTCATTCATTTTTTTCATTCATTTTCATTTCATTTTCATTCAATTTTCGAATAAAATTCTCATTATTGTTATTTTAATCATGCTTGGAAATAAAAAATCAATTTTTTTTCGTTTTCGTTTATTTCATGAATGTTTGGAACTTGAGGCACATCATATTCCAAAAGTTTAAAAATTATTGAATTCGCAAAAATTTTCGGTAACGTTCATATTTCCACAAAATTTTCCATTATTTCAAAATTCAATTTTTAAAAAATTAAATACTGTGAAAGGATTTCCAATAAATCAGAATTTTTTAAAAATTTTGACATGTCAAAAATTCTCAACTTTTTCGTTCTTGGAGTTTTAAAATTTGATGAAAGTTTTCAACCATTCGTAAGACATGGAGCTCTTGAAGAGGGAAATTTCCCTCGTTTTCCTCCCCTTGGACCCACCACTGTATCATGATATCATTATCATAAATAATTGTATTCTTAAAGAGCATTTATCAATTTTAGGTTGCATATTCCAAGTTGATATAATTATGCACAATGGACAGCTGCACAAAAATCTGTATGCACAATGTTAACAACGCACAAAAAACTTATATACAATTGATATCCTTCCAATCCAAATCCATAATTTCAAATACATGCAAATCAAAAAATTCTCTAATATAAAGATTTTTAAACTATATACCTAACAATTTGTGCTTGTCTTTTGTGATAATCGCGTTGTAATGCGATAGATTCTACAGTCAAAAGTCGAGGAACTCGAATTTGGGATGCCAAGTTTTCTCGCGAAGAATTTCCACAGTTTTCCCTCAACTGTAACATGGCCTCTAGAAGAAGATTTGCCACAGTTTCGTGACATTCTGCGGCCTCCTCAAAACGTCCCTCCCTTAAAAATGCTTCTGCCCTTCTTTGCTTTTCATGTGCCTGAAGAAAAAACCCACACTGGCAATTCTTTTGTTGGAATGTTACATGTGCAGGACTATTTGTTTTAATAACTATAATTGTTTCTGTAGTTAAGTTTTGAACAAAACATTTATAATGTAATCAAAAAGATCTTTCAATAAATGATAGCAGATTTGGTAAAAAATTTTATGTCTATTTTGTTGTATTATTATTATTATTTTTTTAAAAATTTTTTGTAAAGATTCACTCTATTATCTAAAAATAACATTGCCCCTGCTGAATAATTACAAGAAAGTTTTTAAATGCTTTTCTAGATGTTGGTATGTTACACGAGCGATTTTCGATGTCTGAAAATGGGGTTAAAATAGTTTTTAGACTTCTCATTCAAAATAACATTATTATTGGAAGGTTGAAACATTTATTTTGCAAATGCAACATGAACGGGTGTTTTTTTTTTTAAAGCTTCAATACAAAAATTTTTTTTCTGACTTTGTTAGTTCAGTACATTATGCAAAAAGTTTGAGAACATAAAATGTGTATGTATTGCCTCGAAGAATGAAAAAATGAACGTTTAAGATGACTCGGAAGCTACTGCAGTGCAAGAAAGATGGATAGAACGGAAAGTAAATGAGAGGAAGCAGAACGAAAAGAGAATGCCTTCTGAGTCGTCTTCAGACTGTTCCTTGAAATATGTGAGATATGATACCATTTTTCTTTTAATATTATAAGAGTAATATCAAAAAAAAATTTATAATGCGATTCCCGATTTCTGTGGAATTGCCCACATAAAAACCAATTTCCACCTAAATTCTGAAAATCCCCAAAAGTTTTTTTTTTTTTAAGCAATTAAAAAAGTGATACCAAGTTGTCATTAGAATTGTTAGTTTTAAAAAAGCTGCGAAAAGAAACGAAAATTGTATTGATTTTATTGACAGTTCCAAGCAAGATTTATATTCAAGGTTTTTACTGTGTTGCAGAAGAGGATTGATTTCTCAAGTGAAAATAATGGGAGTCAGTGATTGTTTAATACTGAATTGCGCAAATGTCACTTACTAAATTCAATACAGAACTTTCCATTATTTGTTATTAACGAATGCCAAGTATACACAACAATGCACAACACACTGAACAGCTGAGTGTGGCTGAATGACAGCAGACGAATATATTATTGGGTGAATACATCGAGATTTATTTCGATATATATCGATAAATATGTGTTTACAAGATGTCGACAATTCAAATATTTAAATAATTCAAAATGACATATCTAATATTTCAACCAACTGCCAAAACAGAAAAAATTGTTTCTTCCTACATTTGAATTTTCGTAATCTTAATTTGATATATTCGAAAGATTTTCTCGATATTTATCTATAAAGATAAGAACTCATTTACTAACGCATTTTTGCGATTTTAAAAAAAGTACATTTACGCCGCTTTGCGCACCCCAGTAATAGATAAAAAAGTAGAAGCTGCAAAATGCATAAAAAATATATACTATACAGGGTGTACCGAAATCCCCGTACCAAAAAGAAATCCAATATTCCTTTTTGAATTTCAAGTCGAAAAGTCTTTTGCCACTTTCTACAAAACTCAAAATTAAAAAAGTTATTTAAGTTTTAAATTTTATTTAAACAACAAATCCGTTATTTCGACAAGTGGGGATGAAAATAACAAATCAAACTCTAACCGAATTTTCTTCATATTTTTCTGAGTCGAAAAGTCCTTTGCCACTTTTCACAAAACTCAAAACCAAAAAAGATATTCAAGTTTGAAATGTTTGAAATCTGATTAAACAATTGTTTGAAACTTCTAACTCGAATATCTTTTTTGATTTTGAGTTTTGCGTAAAGTCGCAAAGGACTTTTCGACTCAGAAAAATATAAAGAAAATTTAAGTAAATTTTGGTACGTAGTTTTCATCCCCACTCTTCGTAAGAGCGAGTTTCTTGTTTGAATTTCAAACTTAAATAACTTTTTTAATTTTGAGTTTTGTAAAAAGCGGCAAAGGACTTTTCGACTTGAAATTCAAAAAGGAATATTGGATTCCCTTTTGGTACCCCTGGCGGCAGCTAAAAAACCGCAAAAAACCAAAGCCCGGTTTTTTACGGTTTTCTGAAAAAACCAAACTTTAAAATGTCTTAATCTTGAAAAATCAAATCAACCGAGGTCAAGTAAACCTAGAAATCATTTCATTGCAATCCAAAGATGCAAAAAAATTTTTTGAAAAACAATAAATAAAGCACTGTTATTTATAATACGGTATATAATAATAGTGCTTTATTTATTGTTTAACAAATTTTTTTCTATCTTTGCATTGCAATGGAATGATTTCTAGCTTTACTTGACTTCGGTCGATTTGATTTTCAGAGATTTGGACGTTTTACAGTTTGGTTTTTTCAGAAAACCGAAAAAAACCGTAAAAAACCGAGCTTTGGTTTTTTACGGTTTTTTAACTGCCGCCAGGGATGGGGATTTTGATACACTCTGTATACTTTATACAGATGAAGTAAATATTCATTAATGATTTACTCTTTCAATGTTCAAATTTGAACTTAACTTGATTAAACGTAATTTTTTTCTTATATTAATTGTTTCGCATAGTTATATAGCTATTTTGCATAAAAATTTCTTATAAAATGTTATTTTCTATAGAGATTCTTATGAACAAACTTTCTTTATAAAACTGTTCTTATAACAATTTTTTTCTGTAGAAAATTTATATAAAAGTTTGTTTTACAAAATATTTTTCGTTTAAAAAATATTTTTTTTTAAATTGTGTCTAAAACTTTTCAGATAATTTTTGTTTTTTAATTTCAGTTGACGACTATATTTTCAGAGTTTGCTTCATATTCTTCGTTGTTGATGATAATATTATTTAAATGTTGTTATTAACACTATTTTCTACACCGTTTTCTGATTTTTACTTCACTATTTTATAAATATATATATTTTTTATACATAGTTATATTGTGGATCTCTGATTTCCAAAATAATTCCCATTAGAGAATAAAATTTGGTGTAACCGCCTCCAACGAGCACGAGCGTAAAAAACTTACTTCTGTTTTGGGGTAGACGTGGTGCACGAGAATTTCGAATGAAAATCAATTTCTTATAATAAATTTTAAAAAGTGAATTCATATAAGTAATATATATATTTTTTTTAAAATGTATGATTTTTTATTCACAATTTACTAATAATAATGCGATATTTGGACGTGAATTATTAGCAAACTGTGAATAAAATATCGTATTGCGAATTTTGGAAATTGCGTAATTTGACGAAACGATTACAATCCTCGGCTTCGCCTCAGACCGTAAACTTTCATTTCGTCAAAACAGGCATTTCTAAAACTCACAATGATGTACCTACTATTATAAGATTGTAAATTTCTTATAAAAGTATCACTGGTTTTCATAAAAAAAATTTTTCTCATAAGGTTTTCATAAGGTCTCTTTATAAAAAAATTTTCTGTTTTTAAAAATTGTATAGGGTCGATTTTATAAGAGATGGAAGTCTTATAAGAATTTTGCTATTTTATTTTTAAATAAAAATCACTAGTTACTGTCGCCCTTGTCATATGTGGGCTGGAACGAGAAAAGGACCTAAGGACCAAAATCGTTTGGACCTACTTTCTATTGTTGTAATATGCCCAAACGAGTTTGGGCCTTAGGTCCCTTTTCTCGTTCCACGCCACATATATAGCTAATTTGATTGGAGTAACAAATCAAAAAAACAAAAAAATCTAAATTTTTAAATACGCTTGATTGTAGATATTTGTGTATACAGGGTGTTCCGAAGTCAACAATCAATATTTCAGGGGTGTATAGTTTGTGAAATTCTACGACAATTTTTCCTTTGCAATTTTTCACAAAACTCAAAATCGAAGAAGATGTTCGAGTTTGAAATCTAACCAATAAACGCGTTCTTACGAGAAACAGGGGATAAAAATCACGGACCAAAATCTAGCAAAATTTGTTGCATATTTTTTTGAGTAGAAAAAGTCCTTTGCAGTTTTTCAAAAAACTCAAAATCAAAAAAGATATTCGAGTTTGAAATATGAGAAATCTGATAATAGTTGAAACTTTCAAATCGAATATCTTTTTGATTTTGAGTTTCCTGAAAAGTGGCAAAGGACTTTTCGACTCAGGAAAATTTTGGTCCATAGTTTTGATCTCTACTCCTCGTAAGAGAGCGTTTATCGGTTAAATTTCAAACTTGAATATCTTTTTTGTTTTTGAGTTTTGTGAAAAATGGTAAAGGAAAAATTGTCTTAGAATTTCACTATTTATAAGCCTCTAAAATTTTAATTGTTGACTTTGGGACACCTTGTATAGTTTTCCTAAATAATAAATACTTATGACAATATTTTTAATCCATTTCAATCAAAAATATCACACATAGTACTTTTTCTTATAAGAAGTGTAACATGAGTTTATAAGGAATCTAAATGAGTTAAATTACTATTTATTTAATCTCGATTTATACGATTTTCATTTTATTTTGAGAAGAAATTCACGCAAAGAATTTCTAAGAGCAAGGAAATTTAAAAAGTATGATGGGTCAATATTACGGTCCTGGTCGCGGTTTCTATTGCGTAAGCGGAATGCGTTTATGGAGGAAAAAATGCGAAGAAAAAAGCACAGCACGAGCTTGTACCGCGGAAAGATTAAACTGGGGTTGTAGGAAGAAGCGATGAGGTCATCGCGAAGCTGTGAGTCGCAGCTTTTCAAACTCAGTCAGAATCGGTCCACTCACCGATTCGCACGGAATCGCATTTTGAGGTGATTTTTCAAAAAAGTGCAACGATTTTATCACACTATCGTTTAAATTTCAAAATAAATAGACGTTCTCCAAAAAACTTGAGAAAATTCGATCGGTGCACGAAGAAAGTGGTCTTAAGTATTGCAGGTCTAATTAAAAACACACATTTTTAATTATCTGTACTGTACGTTACATGAACGTCGAGAATGAATTTTTATTTTATTATTATAACTGATTTTCGTTCACCAAAATGAATTTCCAAAAAAAAAAAAGTTTTTTTAAATTAATTAATGTCAATAGTGCTTGATTCGAATTTGAATTTTCACTATAAAATGTAGTATTTTTGGTAACGAAGCGTTCTCTGAGAGATGAATTTTTTTTTTACTTTTCACGATCTTTTATACGGCTCGCGAGATATCAAAGAACTAATAATAAGTTTATTTATACGATCATCTGGAATAGCCTCAGTGAGATCGAACAGATTCTTTCCTTGTTGATTTCGAGATTATTAAACGTGTATAAATAAAACGTGGATTAAAATCTCTGAAGCTGTGTAGATGGATATTTTTTCCAAATAAGAACTTCGACTTTAAAGAAACTCCCAAGGTTTGTATGTTTGCGGAGGCGTTTCCTTTTTCTTATCGAAAAGGAAATTAAACTTCCAGGCAAATACATAATTGTAGTTTGTGGCGTTGTTTGAATATTACAATATTTTAATAACTTATAAATTTTTGCATCTCTTATTATTCCAATGTCGCAAGCACGAAAACTTTATTGAGCAAGAAAAATACGAAAAAAAAAGTTGATCCAACTCAGAAAAGTAGTTGAAAGAAAATCAGTTAAACAAAAAATGGTGGTGAAAAGTTGATAAATAATACTTAATTTGTATAGTCTGATAGAAATACTGTAAGTAAACTCTATAACTTGCTTTCTCATTATTATAAAGAATTGTAATTATGTATAATAATTAAGCTGTGAGTAATATTTACAAACCCACTGGATTCTTTATTTGTGATTTCAAGTATGTCGGTTTCTACAACTTACTGTTGTTTGAACGTATGAAAAATTCTGTTAAAAAATCGAGTACTCAACAAAAAAATCTTGCAATTAATTGTTTAAAAATCTCATGATATTCTAAGTTTGACAGTAGTGCACAAATATATCCTGAACAATATCAATTATGAGTAATTAAAATAATGTCAATCAATTTTAAAACCATTAACTGTTTAGAATTTTAATAATTTTTAACTAGAATTTCGAATTCAGAGAATAACTGCATATTTTGATAATTTCTCTATAGTTCCGAAAAAAAGTGTGAACAATCGCACTTGGGAGTTTCAAAAACTTTTTCAACTTCTCTTATTTATTATACAGGGTATTTCAGTCATAGCGGATAAAAAAAAACCACGTATTCCCCATGAAATTCTAAGACGATTTTTTCTTTGCCATTTTTTAAAAAACTCAAAATCAAAAAAATTATTCAAGTTTGAAATTGAAACAATAAATGGACTTTTTCGAGGAGTGGGGATAAAAACCACGAATAAAACTTTACCCAAATTTTTTTCATATTTTTCTGAATTGAAAAGTTCTTTGCCACTATTCACAAAACTCAAAATCAAAAACGATATTCTAGTTAGAAGTTTCGACCAATCAGACTTCTGAGATTTCAAACTTGAATATCTTTTTTCATTTTGATTTTTGTTAAAAGTGGCAAAGGACTTTTCAACTCAGAAAAATATGAAGAAAATTTGGGTGAAGTTTGGTCCGTGATTTTTATCCCCACTCGTCGAAAAAGTGCATTTATTGTTTAAACTTCAAACTTGAATAACGTTTTTCATTTTGCGAATTTCAAATGGCAAAGGAAAAATCGTCTTAGAATTTCATGAGGATTTTTTTTTATCTGCCATAACTGAAACACACTGTATATACTCATAAAAATATGATTGAATCTTAAAAGAATTCAAAAAATGATTTTGAAACTTTGTTTTTAATTTCACAAATGCTTATATGCCAATATTGCTGAAACTTCTCGTGTTTGAGTTATTAGTTATTTGAAAATAGTTAAATAACAACAATGAATAGACAAATAGGTCAAAAATAAGATAGACGTGTCTTATAGAAATATTATACCTGGTCAACCAATAATTTTCAGATTTTAATACTCTATCATTTTGCATTAGGTGAGGTTTTTAAAGCTTTTAAAAATTACGGGAAAATGTGGGTGTATACACGTACTCGTGGCATCATCGCTTCAAGTATTGTATTTCAAAATCAACCTTCGAGCGGTATGCTATGGAAACCGTGGTGAAACATGGCGAATTCACGTACTTGGCAATTTTCGCAACGCCCTATTCTTCCACAACTTAATAATACTACCTCGTGAAAACGCTTGCTTGTTTCACGAGCTTCCGGAGTTTCTGGTTTCTAGAGCTGAATTTTATTTACACTCGGCATTTTAGGTTCATTTCTAAAAAAATCATCAAATGATGTCATTGATATCACAAATCAGGAGATTATTTATACTGTTTTACATAATGTAAAATGTGGATAGAGTAGTGGATGCAGGAATTGATAATTTTAGATTGAGGTTTCTAGAAATTTCATTTTTATAATTTTGTATGATATAGTCCTATACTGTGGACTCGTGAGTTTTAGAATTATTGGTTTGTGAATTCACAATTATATTATTCTTCAATTAAGGATTCAAGGCTTTGTAATTTTCGGTTCTAGAATATGTATAATTTCTAGAGTTCTATATTTTTTACTCGTTTTGAGAACTTGATAGAAATGTCCCTCATTTTAAAATCGCGGAAATTGATTGCGAGAAAAATTATTTACAAAACACTGGAGAAATCGTGTCATCTCACAGTGCTTTTTAATGAATTAATCATAGACACGATGACCTGAAATACGTGATTGAGTTGAATATGATTCTCGCAAAGAAATGCAGGAAGCGCATCGTGAAGCCGAGATGCTCAAGATAAATGTTTTCGCTGAACAATGAGAATATAATAAATATTTTGGAAACGATATTTGTTAAGAATTTCAATTATACTGCTGATGATGAGACAATTTTCAGTTGCACGAATTATTTTTGAGACATTCCTGAAATAATGGAGAAATAAAATTAATATATTTACGTTATAAGCAGATTTCCACACGTTCCAAATTTAGAGTGGTTTTTGTAGAGCTTAGAAATTTTCTACAAATATCCTCTTTTTTTCGAAAATTTTTCGACTTCAACTCTGCTAAATGTTTTTGAAAATCGATTCATCAATTTAAATAAATAAGTATGAGGGCGTATTTGAGAAGTTTATGAAAATGAAAGAATACATGGAAGTTTTATTTATAATTCTATAAAAGCATTTTTTTTAATAATCAGAAATATAATTTGAATCATAAAATAATTTGGTAAATCGATCCAACTTTACTAGCCATGAATATCTTTGAAATCAAAAATAATTAATGTATAATGATTTTTTACATCTCACTCTTATCAAATAGTGAGTCATTTCGCACAGAGTTGATAGTTTATCGTAATGTGCAATATTGCTATTTGTGGCATTCTAAAAATACTTGATTTTGCTTCGCGAGTAGCTGAAATTGACGATTTCTCGTTGAAAAAATATTTTAAAAACAGTATTTTACAGGGATGATTCGAAAATTTTATCATCCACGATTTTTTCTTACAGAAAAAGACAATGGCTCTTGAACTACATCGAATTTTGTCCCTGCTGATTTTGTCCCTTCTGATAATTGATGCTTTTGCAGAACCACCGGTAAATTCAATCGATATTGTTATTTTTACGAAAAATATCGAGAATAATTATTTACGTTTATATAATGCAATAATCAAGACCGTTTAGTTATAATATATTAATTGTTTTTCAGAAATAATATTAAATTGACTTTTTGTAAAATAAAGTAAGAGTTACCGAATTATATGTGACGTGGAACGAGAAAAGGGACCTAAGGATCAAACTCATTTGGGCTTACTTTCTAATGCCCTTGAGTTAAATAATGTGCCCAAACGAGTTTGGTCCTAAGGTCCCTTTTCTTGTTCCACGTCACATATAAGTTTAAAAATGAAAATCATCTTCATGAATTAATTTTAACGATCTGTGTGGAATTTCACAGCAGAGAAGTCACAGAAGAAGAAAGTATAGAAGACGAACTACGACGACGTCGACGGAATCTACAGTTGAAGACGATGTGGTAAAGATGCTGGAAGCTGACGAAGCTTCGGAAGCATCAGAGTCGATGGAGAGTAAAAGCGTTGAATTAGATTCCTCCAATCAAGCTTTACTGGCTGATCCCTGCTCGGGAAAACACTGTGGGGCTGGGAAAATTTGCAAGGTGCAATTTTTCTCCTTAAACTATCTACAAAATAGTTGGTGAAACGATTAAAAATGTTTCTACAGTCAAAGAAAAACTGTAATAATTCTTACATAAAATACGTTAATTACTTTCTATACAGTTGCATTAAAAAATTTCCATACTTTTATGGTATATTTACCATATTTTTAGAGAAAACTGTATACCATTAAGAAACTTGTAAAAAGTTAAAAGGCAATGTTTACGAGTAAATATCATAAATCGAAGTTAACAAAAAAAAAAAAAAAATTACAAACAAATTTTAAACGCTTGAAATCTCATCACAAACAAACATGTGGTTTGAGAAAAAATAAATTTCTTCCTATGTACTTTGTTTTAGAAACCCACAGTGATTCAGTGAAAATTAATATACAGAGTGTACTAAAATCACCGTGCCAAAAAGAAATCTAATATTCCTTTTTGAATTTCGAGTCAAAAAATCTTTTGTCACATTTTAGAAAACTCAAAATAAAAGAAGTTATTCACGGTTGAATTTTAACAATAAATGCGCTTTTTCGACAAGAGGGTTTAATTTTATATAAAATAAATAATTACTACTTTAATTAATATATAAATATAAGGAGGTTTTAGTGTTATATATTACATAATATTATGTGTAACGCAAAAACACAAAGATTTATTGAAAATTCAAGAAACTTTTAGGAAAGAAAATAATGAAAATAAATTACAAATTTCGAATAAAAAATCGAAAACTCAAGTAACATTTGGAGTTAACAATTTTTCGGGATTCGAAGAAAGATATTAAAGATTTCTGAATATACTGGCAAATTTTCAATAAGTGTTTAGTAAATTTTGATACAGTGGTTTTTGAAAATTATTTTCTGAACTTTTTCAACATTTAAGGCTTCTTCTAAACTGTGGCTAGATAAAATGGTTATCTGATAAACATTTTTTGGTAAAATTTTTTCATGAAAAGATGACGCTAGTTGATATTGAAATTTCAGACCGACGAAACTGGTACTGCAAATTGCGTCTGCGTCGAAACTTGTGAGGATGAAATCGATCCAAGGCATGTACAAGCAAGAAAATCACCGATTTCATCATCAAATCGTCTGTTACTATTACTAGTTATTTTATTCAATAATTTTCATACTTTCTTAAATTCTTCTTCATTTAGTAAACATTTCGTTCGAAAAAAATGCCATTACTTTGACTATGCAAAATTTATTATTTTAAAATTATAAATTGCATTAACCTTAAGCATAAGCACTGTACGTATAATAGATGAAATTTGTGAAAATCATTTCTCATAAAAAAAAATATTTTCCGAAAATTCGGTAAATTTTTCCTCACGTTCAAAAGGGTTTCAAATTTTGAGAAATCCTCAAAAATGTTGTACAACTTTAAAAGTAGATCTGGGAATCTCTGCAGAGAAAAATATAAAATCTAAGAAATTGGGTAAGATCATGAGTTCAAAAAATTATGAGTTATGAAGAGCAAGTTCCGGAGACAAAAATTTTGATAAGCATATCCTGCAAAAAACAGAATCTGATATTGAATTTGAAAACTTACTAACAGTTTCTGTATTCGTATAAAATTTCTATGTGGATTATAATATATGGGAGATCGGGGCTGGTTGGCGGTGTTTTTGTTTGGAATTTTTTGCGTTTGAATAGTTACAGTTTGAAACGTTTGCAATACATCAAATGAAAAAGTACACCTTTGGCTACATTTGAGAATTTTTCCTCAGCATTTATTTATTTATTGTAAATTTTACATAAAACCTAAGATGACGAGAAAAATCCTCCAACCTGCCCCGATCTCGGGGCAAGTTGGCGGTATGTCCGGGGAAGATGGCGGTTCTTGATTGAAACATTGATACACAATCAATTGCTGCATGCAACTTGAATAAGATATTTCAATAACATTATAATGTCCATCTATGAAGTACTTTTCACTTTATTATTTATTACATATATACAGGGTGCGCCACCAAAATCCGGACAAAAAACCATTCAATATTCCCGCGATAATATGCTTCAGAAAGATATCGCTTTCAGTGTCTGAATA
>JAPYZL010017174.1:0-36964 GCA_030522825.1 Platygaster orseoliae
GTTGATCTCTGGTCATTTCCATGTATCTGCTGGTAGATCTATGAAGATCTTCATAGTGCTATTTGTTGATTAAGATCTACTCAAGTAGATCTACAGTAGTCAAGTAGATCTGAAGAGATGCTCGATTTGGGTACATCTCTATAGATCTACGTAGATCTACAGTAGATCTTATGTAGATATCTAAAGATCTACTCATTTTTACCTAGGAACGCTCAGATTCGTTAAACAAAACTTTTCTACACTAGTGAAGAAACATACCATTATGCTATTCTTGCAATTTGTCGCATTTCATAGTATTTTTAAACATCTCTTGGAATTTTATATCTTATTTTACAGATTCCTAAAATTCGATGCTCTCGAATTCTAATTTCAGAACATTTCCAGTACTTTTTAAGATGTCTGTGAAAATTGATTTACGTGAATTTTGAATATTTTATCTATTTTTTAGGTTTTTGTACTTTTGAAAATGATTATAAGATTTTGCAGCTTTTCTTAGTATTTTTAAAGAATATACATTTTTTTAGAATTTGGTTGTCTGGAATTTTAAGTTTCATAGATCGTACGTATTTGTTCGAATTTTACAGGAAACAAATCTTTCATAAAATTCTGATACTCTTTAGTATTTTCATAAATTCACTTCTAAATTTCTAGAATTTGATGCTACAAGGTTCAAAATTTCTTGGATATTCAACATTTTCGTAAAGTTTCATAATAAAATGAGGTTCACTAAGAGTAACTTTAATTTATATAAAATAATGTGTCACTTGAAAATGGCGAAGTAAGTATTTGACGGCGCGAAAAAAATTTTCAACTGTTAAAAATGAACTGAACAAAAATTCAATTGATCCAAAGTTTTCAAAGTTGCTTTGATGAAAATTTACACTTATTCCTTTTCATTAACTGTAATTGTCCTTTTTACTTTGATTCTATAGAAAATTAAAATGAAAAAATTGCCAGAAAAAAATATAAACATTGAAGAATAGAAAAGATAAATTTTCAATCAGTCAATAGTATTGAGTTGAATGTTTCATTGAAATATTAAATCAATAATAAAATAATTTCAATAATAAAACGAAAGTACTGCAATATCCTTTATTTTTCATTTATTTTAATTCTGGCTTCAACTTCATTTCAGTTGTAAAACAAGAAAAAACGCTAATAATTACATATTTTTAAATGAAAATGAAGTTGAGAATACATTCAAAGAAGATGAAATGCATACGAGCTTTCAACTCAAGGTACCACAGTTTAAAGAATCAATCTCAAACGAAATATGAATTATCATTCCTGTTTTCATGCTTGCAGTTTTTATAATACGATTATCATAGTGGAAAATTAATCATTTCCTTCATTAACTGGAATTTATTCTAATTTTATAATATTATTCTATTGCAAAATTTTTCGTCACTTCTTCTCCTATATTTTATTATTGGAAATTTTTTTAAATTATACTCGGAACAATTATTGATTTTGTTCTCAAATTTCAAATTTTTAAAAAAATTTCAGTATTGTGGTTTTTTTTCGTAATTTTAATTTTATATTTTTATTTCTGAAGAAACCTAATTTGGAATTTATACCACGAATCTTCTATTTGAAGACTCTTCGTATAAAATTTTTACCACGACTCTTCTTATGAAAATTTCACTATGACTCATTTTTTGAAGACTCTTCTTATGAAATTTATATGTGTATACAAATGAAATAAAAGTAAAATTCCAACAGAAATTCGGAAAATAATGATTCTCCAGAAAATTGTGAATCGGGGAAAAATATGGCAATTCGGGAAATGATACGTTCGGAATAATGGCATTTCGGGAAAATGGTCATTCGGGAAATTGACCGTTGGGGAACTTGGATTCGGGAAAATGACCGGGAATCTACAATATTCAAATTTTTACACATCGTCACTCCTAACTACGTCAATAATCCATCAACAAACTAAGATTGCCAAATAAAAATCACCAATTAATATTTTTTTTAGCAGGATTAGAATGCCATAAAAAACTCTGCTGAATAACGTGATTAGATTTATTCCTGTCTCTC
The DNA here is from genome assembly GCA_030522825.1 of Platygaster orseoliae. NCBI lineage: Eukaryota > Metazoa > Arthropoda > Insecta > Hymenoptera > Platygastridae > Platygaster > Platygaster orseoliae. The sequence goes on from JAPYZL010017174.1 coordinate 2,044, forward strand.
GAATTTCCCAATTTTCCCGGTTATTGGGTCGAACCGTAAATATCACCGAATCCCACGTCATGAAATTCAAGTCGGTCGTTCTCAAACACGCGTTACGAGTTCCGCGGTTCGAGACCCCGTAAATGCGCGCCGCGAAATTAAGGCCACACTCAAGAACTTGCTCGCTTTTCGTCCCGTAAATGAAAACGCGGAATCGCCCTCGAACAATGAAGCGTAAATCACGAGGTTTTGAGAGTACGAAGTTCGGTGGACGTCACGAGTGTGGCCACTAACTTTCCACGACCTGTTCGATCATTCTGACAACTCATCGAAATTCGCGCCCATGACTTATTCACGAGGACGAAATTCCGAGAATCATCGTTCATTATAATGCAGGAAAATTAATTAAATAAATTCGATAATAATTTATAGTACAAATAACTAGTTTTTTTTGTCGATTCCTGTCAAATTCGGATTGTTTTTCAAGGGAGTACCGTGGACTGAAAGAAGCGCGTTCTCGGCTGTTACGATAGCAACCGTGTAGGAAGACGTCGTTAAGCGAAATCTACTGTGCACACGGGACTCGTAATCTTTAAACATTAGCCGGCTCGTATATTCTTTGGCCGTCGTTACACGGGCGCTTGAACACGCGCCGAGTTCGTCTCAGTTGATAACTCTCGTTCAGGTTATTTATCAGCAGCCAAACGATACTAATTCCGTAAAGTAAGGATTGCGTCTAAGGCGGCCGAGAGTTTTACGCGTCGTCTTAACTCCTTGCCCGTCTACCGTTACTTACACGGCCCGAAACTCATCATCCTTTCTTTCCCCCGTGGGGGTATTTTCGGGTCACGGTTTTCAAACAAGTTATCTTTGAGACAACGAGACGCAGCGATCGATTCCTAAGTTTCTGATAATTGAACTTGTCACTGTCTTTTTCAGAGCAACTTGACGCACTTACCTCGATTCGAGTTCGTACCTGGAATGGGCATGGGCATCGCTAAGTGCCCTTACGACCCGGAGGATAATTCCACAGCGGTTTGGGTTGACAAGGGCAATCCTGGAGACCTGCCGGCCCTTTATTCCGGCACCAACGCCGAGTTCACCAAAGCTGATACCGTCATTTTCCGCACGGATCTGTACAACATGAGCACCGGCCGCAAAGAGTTCAGCTTCAAGAGGACTCTCAAGTACGACTCCAAGTGGCTCGACAGTGAGTATTGCGCTTCCGATTTGTCTCTGTTGCAAAGAAACAAGATCCGAGTTCTCCATTTCAATGGTCCTCAATTTGTCGTTTCTATGGTATTCGAGACGTCGATGTTTTGTACGTTGGAATTCCAAGGATATAACGATATGGTGTTTCAATGGGGTTTTTTTGGAGTTTGTGAAAAATCAAGTGCACTAAGTAAATTTGCCAAGTATTTGCAAAGAGCTTTTGCGTCCCTTAAAGGAGATTCAACGCCTTGGAAAAAACCAGCCCCGTCAAACCCAATAACCCGTCGCATCAATTCAATTATCTGAATCCAACGTCACATAATGGACGCCCATATTGTTTATGAAGTTAGAGTAGACGCTTATTCAGTCTGAATTTCCGGCGCGAGGGGATTCTACGCGTCTCTCGCGATACCAGCTTCTCTACCCCACTTTTCCTGAATTTGTCAGCCCTCCGATCTTCGCACTTCATACCAGGTGCGGAGGAAGATGAGGGTTTTTGAGGGCTTAAACCCCGTCTGCGATTCGGATAAAACTAGAAAAAAATATATAAATTATTAAAAATATGGAATATATATGTCTTTGAATCTAGAGGACTTAAGGAATGATTTAATGTAAGTTTTTCAAGTTGCTTAATATTCGGAATCCTTAGTTTCGCTGACTAAAAAATTACAATAATCTTGCTGTAGAAAAATTTGTCCTGAAACAAATTTCTAGTGATCAATGTGGGAATTAGATGATGAAATACCCAATTTTTTTAACCATAGAAAAATGAGGCATTGAAAAAATTCATTTAAGTGAATGACAATGAATAAGGAATAACTAAAGAAGTAAATAATACTTGATATTAATTAGAAATTAAATGAAATAGAAAAAAAGAATTTACTCGATATTCAGAATTATTAGTTTCACTGATATAAAAATAACAATAATACTGGTTTTAGAAAAAATTTTTTTTCAACGAATTTCTAGTGATAAATGTAGGACCTGGAAAATAAAATAAAAGTTTGAAAAATTTGTTTAATCCATCAAAAAATTTATTCAAACCTAATGAAAAAGAATTGAAAATAAATCAATAGAAAATTCATAAATGTAAATTCATAAAAATAAAATAAATGAAAAAAAAATATTATCAAGTAAAAATAAATACATAAAAGAAAAATGAAACCCTCCGAAATGCTGCTAATCTAAATCACTTTAATTTAGAGCATCGAATTCTAGGAATATCCGTAAAAATTTATAAAAGCACTAGAAAATGTTTTGATAATGAACGAGAAAAAAAAGTTTACAACCACTCCTAGTAAATAAATTGATTCATAATTATTGATATTGTACGAATATTATTCAAAGTTTCTAATTATTTTTAATTTTAATCATGGGTGAGTATGAAAAATCAATTTTTTTCGTTTTCGTTTATTTCATAAACGTTTGGAACTTAAGGAACATAAAATACTACGAAACGCTACAAAATCTTAAAAATAAGAAAAAAAATATAATAGATATGAGATTTATAGAATATAAAAAATCTCTGTAGATGTGACTTTACAGGAATCTTTAGAATCATTTAAAAAAGAAGAAAATTTTCATTCTAAAACATTGAAATTCAAAAATCGATATCAAAATCTACGAAAATACTAAAAATCTATGAAAATACTGAAAAATTCGTAATGTTTCATCCATAACTAAAAGTTCATGAAGTTCTATAAACACTAAAAAAATTAGTAGAAAAAAAAACTTGAAAGTTGTTGGAAATCTGTATGGAATATACTGTTTTTTGGAAAATCAATTTAAATACTCAAAATCTTTAGAATTTTCATTTTTCTACAATCGAGTTCTAGAAATTTATAAAGCGATTCGTACAAATACAAAGAATCTAAAAAATATCAGAAATTATAACTAAATTTTCTTTAAAACATGCTAAACGAAAATTCTAGATTTCTATGAAATACTTCAAATCTGCGTGAATATAATTTTCTTAAGAATTCATTTGAATGATGAGATATTTTAGAACATGGATTCCTAGAGAATCGAATTCAAAAATGCTGAAGAGAAATTCAAAATATGAATAGATATTTCTTGAACTTGTAAAAATACTGAATAACTATAAAAAATACAAAAAGTGTAGAAAAAATCGAAATTTCAACAGCCTAAAAGTCAAAAATTAGAATTATATCATTATTATTAGATTTTTAGCTTATTGGATTATCATAAAATATTTTAAATTCAAAAAAAGAATCAAATTCAAGAAGTCAAAAAAAAACGCTGGAAGATACTACGAAATTTCATAAATAACAACCTACTGTATGAAAAATCGGTATATCTCGAAAATACCGAAAATCTGTAAGCCCTTATATTTTTAAAACATATGAAAGTTTTTAGATTTTCCCGAAGTTTTGTTTCTACAGCATCAAATTCGAAAGGACTAAAAAAATTGATTTAAATATAAGAAAACCCGTCAGGTTATATAAACGCTAAAATATCGAGAAAACTATCAAAAGAAATTCACAAGAAAAAAAAGAAAGACCCAGTGAAATTAATAAACAACATAATGAATACAATTTGATAATATTATTCTTTAAAAATAATATTCAGTATATAATAAATAACATGATATATAATCAAATTAAAAAGCAGAGCGAGGTAAAAAATAAAACTATTATCAGAACAAAATCAACTTCTCAGTGACTCAAAAATCACAAGAACCAATTTCCTTACACCAAAATTTTTCCGCAAAATTTTCCCCTATTCATTTTCCTCACAAAAAATTTTTTTCCTTTCACAATTGCGAATTTTCCTTGCACAAAACACTCGTCTAAAAAACTCGTGACCCAAAACCCCAAAATTACAAAAATTACAAGAATTACACAAATTACACAAATTACAAAATCAAATAATCGTACTCTCAAAAACCACATCTTCAAACATTAGAAACCCCCCACTCCCTCTAAAAGTACAGTTTTCCCACAAAACCCTTTCGAAAATTTTCCCACCTACGCCCCTGCTCCTTACACCCCTCTTGCACCCCCACTCCTCTACCACGCTATAACGGGAGAATTTAACTTCTTCAGGCGAAGGGGCAACCTCGAATGGGACGTTTAGTTTCGGCGACGCGAAGGGGTCTTATTTTATTACCGCGTTCTTAGAGCCCGCACCCTCCCTGACACTGATAGCTCGGTGTGTCTTGAAAGTCTAACCCGCCCTTCGTCACCGCCTATCTCATACCCCGGTCTCACCTCGACGCCCCGGCAACTAAAAGGGACTGTCGCCCTTGCAAATAGACGGCGAACCTTCCCCTTATTTTTCGATCATCCCCCAACCTCTCTCCCCTTCCCTCCCCCCTTTACCTTCTGAGACGTGGCGAAGGGTTTTCAAAGAAAATATGCCACGATTTCGGCATCAAGGGTGAATTATCTTGTGATTCCATTCCACCATATCAAAAATATCATTATATGTTGAAAAAAATTATCTCAAACGTGAAAAACAAGTCCAAGGACTCAATTTCACAAAAAAACGCCCTATATTCCCCAGATTCCTCGATCTTCCTTTTTCCGCCGGGAAAATTCGCTTATGAAAATTCCCGCGCGTTCGAAAATCACTTAATTTCCTTTTTCTCCTTGGGTACTAACACGAATCTCTAGTCTTGGGAATGTACTGCACCCCAACTCTGCGCCGGACGTTTTGACAGCCCCGGGAGCGGGTCAAACGCACGCGGCGCTCACAAAAGAAGAGCTCGCGGCGCTTGCGGGACTCGCGCAATATTCCGCGTTAGAGGGAGCGTCATCTCTTACGTTATACTTTGAAGTGCCGCCTTCGAATTACGCCTCTAAATGAACGCCTGAGCCGGAGGTCTCTTCGACAAAATTTAGGGGTGTCATGCTATGGCGTGGAAAGAAACGTTTCCTCAAGGGAAAACCCTTTTGGTTCAGTAATCAAATTTTCTTTCAACCTTGAACCCCCTTCCCCACTCCCCTCTTCCCTGTAAAACTTGGAAACTCGTTTCAACCGCGAAAACCACTACAGTTATGAATATTCCTTGGTTTCGAATTTTTATAACCCTCGTCGAATTTGCCGGGATGAAAACGTGTTTTACGATCTCGAAGGGCGAGGGTCAAAGGGCGCGTAATGGCCACGCCTCGGCCCGGTTAATTGAATCAAATATACGATTTTCCGTATTTGCCTCGGTTACCCGTTCCACGTTGGCTGCTACGGCCGCCCCTGAGAGGGATGCATGATTAGCCATTTGTTTTGCCGTTTAATTTGAAGCCGAGTCCTTCCATTTGGCGGGGCGAAGAGCCATTCTCGACATCGAGTTTGTCTATTAGCGAAGGCGTTGATTAAATGCACGGGACCGACTGCGAGGCGGATGGATTCACGTGCTCTTCGCCTCTGGGAGTAAAGTACGTATAATGAAGACTGATGCGATTCAAGGAGAGAGAAAAGAAGGGGGAGGAAAACTCGAGAGGCTCGCGAACGATAGGGACAACGCTAATGAGAGTTGAATGATCAGCTCGCGAGGAGTTTGCTACTTTTGGAGGGTTCCGGGCGATACTTGTTTCTGTTTTGCAGGCGGGAAAATTGATGGCACCGAGTTTTTTTCTTCCTTTCTGTTTTTTGTGCTTTTGTTCTGGGCGAAAAAGGTCAATGGGGATAAAGGGACTAGGAAAATGGGTTTTTTCTGATATTTTTGCGAAAGTGAGCCATTACACCTTCGTTTTTTACTCAGAAATCATTTCTTTCCTCGTGGGTTCTTAGGAAAGAAATGCTTTTGAAACAAAAAACAAAGGTGTAATGGCTTATTTTCGGAGAAATTACAAAAAAAAAAAAATAATTTTCGTGTCAGTTTCCGAGAGTTTTCTACTTTTTTCAGTTTTGCAGGCGGGAAAATTGATGGCACTGAGTTTTTTTTCTTACTTTCTGTTTTTTTCGTGCTTTTGTTCGGGAAGAAAAAGGTCAACTGGAATAAAGGGACTAGGAAAATGGGTTTTTTTCTAAAATTTTTGCGAAAGTAAGCCATTACACCTTCGTTTTTTGCTCAGAAAGCATTTCTTTCCTCGTGGGTTTCCAGGAAAGGAATGCTTTCGAAACAAAAAATGAAGGTGTAATGGTTTACTGTCGCAAAAATTACAAAAAACAAATCATTTTCGTGTCAGTTTCCGAGAGTTTTCTACTTTTTTCAGTTTTGCAGGTGGGAAAATTTATGGGACCGAGTTTTTTCTTACTTTCTGTTTTTTATTTGCTTTTGTTCGGTTCGAAAAAGGTCGATTGGGACAATTGGGACTAGGAAAGTAGGTTTTTTCTGATATTTTTGCGAAAGTGAGCCATTACATCTTCGTTTCTTACTCAAAAAGCATTTCCTTTTTCATGGCTTTCAAGGAAACGAATGCTTTCGAAACGAAAAATGAAGGTGTAATACCTTACTTTCGCAAAAGTTACAGAAATAATATATTATTGTGAGTTTTCACAATGCCTGGTTGGACGAATCGAAGGGTTGCAGCCCGAGGCGAAGCCGAGGGCTGTAATCGTTTCGTCCAAAAAGGCATTGTTAAAACTCGCAATACGATATTTCATTTGTAGTTTTCGAATAATTCACGTCCAAATATCCGATTATTCGAAAATTTCAAATAAAATCATTTTCGTGTCAGTTTCCGAAATTTTTCTACTTTTTTCAGTGTTACAGGCGGGAAAACTGATGGGACAGAGTTTTTTTCTTCCTTCCTGTTTTTTTTTCAAGGTGGAAAAGGTCAATTGGAATAAACATACTAGGAAAATAGGTTTTTTCAGATATTTTTGCGAAAGTGAGCCATTACAACTTCGTTTTTTGCTCCGAAAGCATTCCTTTCCTCGTGGGTTTCGAATTATGTACATTATTCGAAATTTTCGACGAAAGGAATGCTTCTGAAACAAACAACGAAGTTGTAATAACTCACTTTCGCGGAAATCACAGAAAAAATCATGTTCGTGTCAATTTCCAAGAGTTTTCTACTTTTCGCTTTAAAAACTTTTTTTAAGTTTTCAAAACAGCATTTAACGAATTACCACAAAATAAATATTTCTCATTCATATTCAAAAAAAAAGAACTTCATGTAAATTGTACTAATTTCATGATCATAAACCGCTACCACGAAAAAAAAATTTTCCACCCATCCCATGTTTCGTCAGAGAAGATTAAAAACTTCTTCCACGCTAATCCATTTTTCGTAAAACGATTCGTCCAATCGCGAAACGCTATGATGCCAAAACTTTTCGATCGTCCTTGATTCAATAAATCCTACGAGAATCCGAAAACAAACAGAAAAAAGAACTACCCCGATTTTTCTCCCAAACTGAACAACTTGGCTCCGTACTTTTCTCCTCGAAAACAAAGCGAATAAATTAACGGAAACAGTCCTTGATTGAGTTCAGAAAAACTTCTTTGCAAAACTTTCACTATTTTTCTTGTACATTACAACAGATCGCCGCAAGAAAGTTACCTTCGAACTAATCAGAAGTTCCTAATCCTAGTAATTTATACCTTCATTATTTTGCGATCCTTGGATCGCGGGAAAGATCATTATTTCTACCGGAATTTTTGTCAGAACATCAATAAAACACGATTTTTTTGAAGCAGGAAATTATGAGAAATTCAAGGAATTTTGAAATTTGAATATGATTTAGGAAAATTGCAAAAACAAAATCAAATGTTGGAAAATTTGTTTTTTATTATTATTTTTTTTTTTTATGAATTTTTGTAATAATTTCTAGAAGAAAAAAGGACTCGAATTTCAGAGTTTCAAAATACGAACATTTTTTGAACAACTTTTTCCGCAGATTGCTGAGAAATCCTAATAAAAAGGGGATGAAAAAAATCGCGGCTTGCTATTCTCGGGCGTGAAATAATATCGTTGCACCACGAAATCTTGGCGTAATACCATGAATTTTCCCTGCTCGAGTCGGGGGCGATTGCTAGCGAATACAAGTACACAATTGCGACGAGATTATACCACCCGCACGACGACGCGAAAATCCAAAAGATTACCCGGGTTGATCGTGTTTTGATACCGACCTTAACTCCGGCGTTTTGTCTCTGGGAAAAATAGCGATTTCATGAGCGCGCGATTTGTCAGCGGTATTACGTTTTCGCGAAAAGTTTTGCTGATGGTACGAGAAATGTTACTTCAATTGTTTATTATTGCAATCGTTCGTAGTGGAGTTATAAAAATATTGACAATTTGGAGGAGGAAAAGAGAAGATTTTGTTATTGTTTATTATTGCAATCGTTCGTAGCGGAGTTATAAAAATATCGACAATTTGGAGGAGGAAAAGAGAAGATTTTGTTACACTTTTTATATTGAATTGTATGTTATGGAATTAGTGATAAATGTAGCTTTTGATAAAAAATAAATATTTTGAAGATTATCTGTTATAAATTTTTAATGATGATTTTTTTGATAAATTTGTTTGATAAAAAATGGAGATTTCAGAATAAACAAAATATGTGCATTTTATATTTTTGGGTAATTCAATTTATTATAATATCATCATCCATCACGATTTTTGATAAATCTAAAAAATTAACGTTTATTATTCAGAATTTTTCATTAATATTCCAATAAAATATTTTTTTTTTAATAATTGTTTCAGTCACAAATTCCTTAACACAAGAAACGTTTATTTTTTATTTTTTTTGCATTCAAGTAAAATTTTGCTATTTCTGAATAATTTCATGTTTTGCATCGAAGTTTCAATCAAAACCTTTCATGTCATAATAAAATTGTTTTTCCAGATGCAATTTTTTGATTATGAACTTCGTACGAAGATTTTTCACTGAATTCATCACAAAATTAAAAAATAAAAATAATTAATGACATAGATAAGTTTAGTGAAAATTGAAAATTTCGAAATCAGAAAAATTTGTAAATTTCTTATTTTTGGTGAATTCAATTTAAAATATTATCATGAATTATCAAGATTTTTAATACGTAAAAAAATAATCTTCTTTTTTCGGAATTTTTCATAATAATTCTAATTAAACGATTTTTTGAAATTAATGTCTCAGTAACTCATTTCTCAAGAAAAAATATTTCATGTTTGATTTTTTTGGCATTTAAGTGAAATTTTGTTATTTCTGAATACTTTCATATTTTGCAGCGAAGTTTAAATCAAAAACTTTTATTTCATTTATAAATTATTTATTTTCCCAAGTGTAACTGCCGTTAATTTTATTTATTGATAATGAACTTTGAACAAAGATTTTTTACTGAATTCACTACAAAATTGAAAAAAAAGTAATTAATGTCTGTAGGTATCAAGTTTTTTGAAATCGAAAATTGATGTTAGATGATAATAAAAATTCAAATAAAATTAAGTGTTTCAAAGAATTTTAAAAAACCTCATGAGCTGTTAAAAATTACGACAATATCAAGAACCATACACTTCGTAAATTTTTTTCCTTGTTTTAACTTTTTTACAGTAATTGAAAACATTTTCGTAAAGTTTTGCATTTTTCTTTTTTTTTTTAATTTCTTGCTTATACTATTGTCAATATGTTATAAAAAAGATATCTCAAACATGTAATATGTAAACAATATTTCCTAAAATTGTTAAGATTTAGTTTTACAATATTTTTTGGACATTACCGTACCCAACAAACCAAAACACCTGCAAAACATTTTTCTTCATAAACGTCCGTAAACCCAATTTATCCCCGCACCTGCCGCCATCATTGACAGCTCAATATTTCCCTAAAAGCGACCAATCAAAGCCCACATTTTATTCCTTTTGCCATAAACCGTGTTTGACTAACTGAAACGCAAACTTTGGTCCATCGCGATAAATTCGCATTTTCCGGTGAACCGAACGAATGTGTCCCCGAAGAGTGTCGAAATAAATGGCCGCGCGTCGCGTTCCCTTTTTTTTCTCCCCCGAGCTTAATCCAATAGAGCAACTTTTTTCTTTATGGAAAGCATTACGAGGGAAAAATTTTTTATGGCCTTTCAGAACCGAATTTCGTGGGATCCTTCGACATTGGCAATCACGTGCTTTTCTTCTTCCGCGAGAACGCGGTGGAATATATGAACTGTGGCAAGAGCGTGTATTCTCGGGTCGCCCGGGTCTGCAAGCGAGATACCGGAGGCAAAAACATCCTGGCACAAAATTGGGCCACTTACCTCAAGGCCCGGCTCAACTGCTCCATCCCCGGCGAATTTCCTTTCTACTTCAACGAGATACGTGAGTATCAATTTTCTTTCCCGGCTTTTTCCTATACCGCCGAGTGCGTTTTCAATCGAAAACACGAGGTTGAAATTCGGGAATTTTTCGTGAACTGGAGTACTGGGGAAATGAGGAAGTTCGTCGAGTTTTTTTGAATATGAAGGGAATTATTATCACTATGTAGCATTATCCTAGGTTAAAATGAGTAGATCTTTTGATATCTACATGAGATCTACTGTAGATCTCCTCAAGTAGATCTACAGATCTATGGAAATGACAGAGATCAACAAATAGATCTATGAAGATCTTCGTAGACCTACCAACAGATCTATGGAAATGACCGAGATCAACAAATAGATCCATGAAGATCTTCGTAAGTCTACCAACAGATCTATGGAAATCAACCGAGATCTATAAGTAGATCTACGAAGATATACGGAGATCTAGTAGTACATCTTTAGGAATCTATGGTCATCTACGAGTAGATTTTTTGATATCTACATGAAATCTACTGTAGATCTACTCAAGTAGATCTACATAGATCTACCAGCAGGTATACGAAAATGACTAAGATCAACAAATAGATCTATGAAGATCTTCGTAGGTCTACCAACAGATCTATGGAAATCAACCAAGATCTATAAGTAGATCTACGAAGATATACGAAGATCTAGTAGTACATCTACAAGAATCTATGGTCATCTAGGGTTATCTATTACAAGATCAAATGAGATCTCTAGACATCTATAGTAGATATCTTAAGATCTCGTACAGATATCCAGAGATCTATGGTAGATAATATTATTGTCTTCTATTGCATTGTATCTGAATTCGTCTTGATACATTCGCAGAAAGTATATACAAAATCCCTGGCGACGACAGCCATTTCTACGGGACGTTCACGACGTCGACGAACGGGCTAATGGGCTCGGCCATCTGTTCCTTCCACATTAACGCCATTCAGGAAGCGTTCAGTGGCAAATTCAAGGAGCAGGCGTCGAGCAGCAGCGCCTGGCTTCCGGTGCTCTCGAACAAGGTGCCCGAGCCCCGGCCGGGTCAGTGCGTCAACGATACGGGAACACTTCCGGATACCGTCCTTAATTTCATTAGATCGCATCCTCTCATGGACTCGGCCATAACCCACGAGAACGAGAAGCCAGTTTTCTTCAAAAGGGACATCATGCTCACGCGCTTGGTCGTTGACAAACTACGCGTCAACTTCGTCGGCATCGACTTGGATTACACCGTTTACTACGCCGGATCGAGTGAGTTTTTCAAGGTTTTACCAAGTTTTTCTAGGTCTCCATTTCGGTGTCAGACAGAAAAAAGAGTTGGACTGAGATGTTATTTCTGCAAAGGATATGGTTTTTGAATTTTGAGGTGAAATGTTCTATGCCAGTCATGGAAATTTCATGTAATATTATTGTATATAATATAATTGTTTATAATTTATTTGTTCATAAATTTTCTTATAAAATATATTATATTACATATAATTTATTCTTATCAGTTTACTTAAATAATTAATTACTGATTTACATTCAGTATTATCAGTAATTAGTTACTTCATCAGAAATAACAAACTTTTAGATTCAAAAGTTCTCTATCACTTTTAAAAATTCACAAAAATTCTCGACTTACTTACCTTTCTTATTTTTAAATACTTGGAACGTGATTAATAATTCTAATTATCGAATATTGGTTCAGCACGACCTATAAAGCAACCTAATGTATTATTGTTTTCTGATCTCTTTGAGGTACAAGCTGAATTAAAGTTGCTTGAGTATATAAAGAATTTATAATTCTGTCGTATTTCAAGTAACGAGGTCACATTCAATATCTAACAGATAAATCGTTAATAATAGAAGCTTACAGAAGTCGAAGTGACAGAATCTGCAACAGTACGTGAATAATTGAAAAAAAGGGAACACACTTGCTGATTAGCTATAACAATGATTGATGCTGCCCACGAATTTAGAAAACCGAGGAATCAAATGTCATTGAAGTGTCGTATTCAACCAAATCAAGTTTACTGATAGCATGTCGATCAAATCCAAAACTAGAACTTATTCTCGATTTTCTGGTAATTTTATTAGAACAGTTGCTTTTAGTTCAGTTATTTTTATCCATACATTTTTTGTATTGTATGGATTTGAAGTGATTTCCGTATTTTTTAAGTATTGATGAGTTTAGCATTATTTCGCAGTATTATCATTGATTTTTTGAATATTTATGAATATTGTTATAAAAACTTCTATGAATTGATGTCTTGAAATTTAAAATATAATAAATTTTTTATATTTCAGTATTTAAAGGTTCACATATTTTCAATATTTCAATCAATTTGTACAGAAATCGTAGGTAAATAGATTTCGAATATATAACAGAGTTCTTATACTTACAATGTGTTGTTTTTATTTTATGAGTTAATCATCAAATTTTTCAATTCTCCAGTATTTTTACATATAAATTCCAAGAGTTATTAGAAATTTTTTTATAGATTCCTGGAAACTATTAGTGATAAATTGAAAGTGTTATAGATTCTGAGTTTTTCTTTTTTAGTATCTTCATAGATCCATAGTTAATTCATAATCCAATTTAAAAATTTTGAGTTTTTCTCACATTTCCCAACCCAGTATCTATATAATTCGAAAAATTTCTGATATTTTGATAAATTTTTATATAGATGCTTAGAATTTTACGCTCTGGTAGTAGAGATTTCATTGGTTTTTAAAATTATTGATGAATTATTTATTATTTATGTAAATAAATAAATTATTGTGTAATAGTTATGAGATTATTATTGTATTTTTATTTATATCAAAAAGTAATTAATATTATGATAATTCATTAAATAATTTTTTTTAATAATATTGATTTATTACCTTATTCATATACTGTATTATATTTTATTGATATATATTATTTATTATTTATGTATTTATTTATTAGAATTTATTTATCAGTTAATAATTTATTTAATAATATTATTAATGTTATAATATAATCATATGTGTTACATGATAATTAAATTATGATTAAAACTATAATTTATTTATTGATTTTTTATTGATTGTTATAAATTTTTGGGAAAACTATAATCACCTAAATTTTTAGAATTCTATAGATATTTGGATAATTGTAAGATTTTCCATTAACCTCATAGATTTATGGATTTTTTATGGATTTTTTAAAAGTTTCTGGAATGAAAAGCTTGAAAATTTAAAGTTTCACAGGTTGTCATCATTTCATAAATTTTCAGGAAAAAGAAAAATATATATACATGATAAAAAAATATTTCTCACGCTTCGAAAAATTTTCCGGAGTTTCCTGAATTTTCATACACATTTCTACATTTCCATGTTCAAGGATTCAAATTTTTAAAGTAGGGAAACAACTCTAGAAATTTTTGAAAAATAATATTTACAAAAATTTCTAGTATCAGATGTATCATAACTATGATATTTATTATCTATTATTATGTGATTATTAATAAAACTATAGCTATACTCATCTAGATTTTCAGAATTCTATAGATATGTAGATAATTGTAAGATTTTCCAGTAGCCTCGTATATTTATTGATTTTTTGAATATTCTGGAATGAAAAGCTTAACAATTCAGAGTCTTACAGTTTTTGATTACTCCATAGATTTTCAGGAAAAAATAGATACGTATAGATGTAGTAGAAAAATAGTTTTCACAATTCGAAAAATTTATCGGAATTTCCTAAATTTTCATTTACATTTCTACACTTCTACGTTCAAAGATTCAAATTCTTAGAGTTGGTAAATAACTCTAGAAATTAAAAAAAAGTAATATCTCCAAAGATCCCTAGTATCAGATGTATCATAATAATAACATTTATAATCTATTATTAACTAATCAATCATCATCTTCTAAAATCAAAACACCATCAACTCATTCACAAAAACACTCAACTAATCGCGACAAATTAAATTACCATCACTCCACACCCCCCTTCCCTTCCCCTCCCCTTCCCCCAAAAAAACCAATTCCCCAAAAATCCTGCAATCATTTCATTTCCACGATCGACACGCATAAATTAACCGTTTCCCGACCGCGGAGCGGATCAAATATCGCGTAATGCAAACTTGACGCAATTACGAAAATTTCCCGTGAGAGGTGAGGGGAGAGGGGGCAGGAGGATTAATTGAATTTCGTTGCCCAGTTAACCCCGGCGCGTCGATTAATCAATCGGAAGCGACTGATGGAAAGCGAAAATAAAAAAGAGGAACCCTGTGGAGGGTGGCCGAGAGAGGGGGAAGGGGAAAGGGGTTGAGGATTCTTTGAGAGGAACGTGTTGAAGTGCATTGTGCAATTTGCCGCAGGTGACGGGCGTGTACACAAGGTGGTGCAGTGGCTGGACAGTAACGGGGAGTCGCAGTCGATTCTGCTGGACGTATTCGACGTGACGCCCGGGGAGCCCATTCAGGCGATGGAGTTGTCCAAAGAGCACAACGCCCTGTACGTGGCCTCGGATCACCGAATCAAACAGATCGACTTGATTATGTGCAGCAGGCGATACGACAACTGTTTGCGCTGCGTTCACGATCCGTACTGCGGCTGGGACAAAGACGCGAACGTGTGCAAACCATACGCCGCCGGGTAAATATTGCTTCTGGATTTTTCTCAAGCGACTTCACTCTAAAAAGTGAACATTGCTTTAATGTTCATAAATTTCAAATTCCATATATAAAAATTTATGCACTTAAAAAATTCAAATATCAATGTTACTTTTTTAAAAAAATCAAAGTCACAAGTCGAAAGTTAAGTTAAGTTGAGTTAGGTTAGGTTAAAAAATCATGCAGAGTTATGAAAAAGTACCAACGATTCAAAAAATAGAAAAAAGAAAAATATTAAAATATTGAATAAAATAATAAATATGAAATATAATTATAAATATACTACTATTTTATATCATATCATAATCAATGGTATATAATTATTTATTAATAACATGAAATGAAATATAAATAATACAATATTTGAATAATTAAAGGTGATCTATTATACAATATTACGTATGAGAATATCAAAATGCAAAAATATTAAAATATAAAATACACTATAACAACGGTATAAATGAATCTGTTTTGACGATAAATACATAATAATTACATGATCATTAAATACACAAAATCATTAATTTTCCATTTTCCAAGTTATCCAATTTCTATTAATTACAATTTTTCCGTGTTTCACAACTCGTGAAATGAAAAATCAAGGAGAGTAATGAAGAACGACCAACAATTCAACAAATACAAAATAGAAAAATATTAAAATAATAAATGTAATAAAAAGTTTCAAATATAAAAAAAAATATAAAATATAATAAGTATTATCATTTAAATATAAAATTATTATAAATTATATGATATAATATGAATAATGTAAATATTATGTTCGTCATATGCAATAATAAATTTTCTAAAATATCATAATAAATAATAAAGAATAATCATTGTTGATGACATGAAATTAAATATAACTAATATAATATTGAATTGCTGATAAAGATGATTCGCTATACAATATTAAATATGTGAATATCAAAATATTTAAATATTACAATATAAAACACACAATTTCAACGGTATATATAAATATGTTTTGACCATTTATACATAATAATTACATTATCATTATATACAAAAAATCATTTTTCATTTTGCATCCTAACCAATAAAATATATTTGAAAATATAAAATTAAATTAGATTAGATTTAAAAAATTATTACAATTTAATTATTATAACATCATTAAATTAATTGAATTTCATAATTTTAATTGAATATAATTTATAATTAATGAATAATAATAATAATAATAATAATAATAATAATAATAATAATAATAATAATAATAATAATAATAATAATAATAATAATAATAATAATAATCACGATATTTACTCCATAATATAATTATAATTAGATATAATAACAATAAATAAATAAAATCATTAATTTCCAATTTATTTATTTAATTAAATGAAAACCAATTTAATTATTATTATGAAATGAAATCCAATTCAATTATAACTATTAAATGAAATCCAATTTAAATATTATAATTAAATTGGATTGTGTAGTAAGATTCCAAATTACAATTTTTCCGTATTTCACAACTCGTAAAATAAATCAAGCAGAGTAATGTAAAAATAGCAAAATATTAAAATATTAAATATAATCATCTTAATGAAAAATTATTAGCAATAATATAATACAATACGAATAATGTAAATATCATTATCATCATAGATAACATTACTTTTTGTATTAAATATCATAATAAATATAAGATGTAATTAATTAATAAAAACATGAAATTTAGTATGATTATTATAATAATATTAAATTAATTACAGATGATTCACTATACATAGTTATAATTAATTAATTTAATTAATTCACTATATATTTTGTATTTTATTATTTTTCTATTTTTTCATTACTCTGCTTGATTTTTCATTTTACGAGTTGTGAAATGCGGAAAAATCGTAATTTGGAATCGGATTAGTTGGAACATTGAAGATGATTTTGTGTATTGAATTATTATACAATTTTCATGTTAGTAATTTTTCTTTCGATCTTTTGGAGCACAAATAAATCAACGAATTTATTTTTCTAGCTTTCGGCCATCTTTATTGGGCCCTCATCAGGAAATATTTTCTTTACATTTTTACCGAACCTCCTTTCTTGGCGCGTAGTCGGAAAACATTACAAACATTACAATTTTCATGTATTTTATACTTGCATATTTTTAAATTTTAATATTCTCATATTTAATATTGTATACAATATAATATTTTTCAAAATAATTACATAATAATTGAATACACAAAATCATTTTCCATTTTCCAACTTATCCAAATCAAAATTACAAATTGTCCGTGTTTCACAAGTTGTAAAATAAAAAATCAAGGAGAGTTATAAAAAAAATGCCAACAATTCTTTTTCGTTGTTGCAGACTTTTGCAGGACGTTTCGAACAGCACCGCGGACGTCTGCGACAGCAGCGTTGGGAAACGGAAACTGATCGTGACCTGGGGACAGTCGGTTCACTTAAGCTGTTTCGTGAAAATGCCCGAGGTCCTGGCGAACCAGGAGGTCAAGTGGTACCACTACAGCAAGGAGAAAGGCCGGTACCAGATCGTGTACAAGTACGGTGTGGGTGGCGACAAGTTCATCGAGACCCTGGACAAGGGCCTCGTGATCGTGGGGGTGAACGAGCAGGACGCGGGCAGGTACGACTGCTGGCTCGGGGGCGCGCTGTTGTGCTCGTACAACATCACCGTGGACGCCCATCGGTGCTCGGCGCCGGCCAAATCCAACGAGTACCAGAAAATATACTCGGACTGGTGCCACGAGTTCGAGAAATACAAATCGGCTATGAAGAGCTGGGAGCGTAAACAAGCGGTGAGTTTCTTGAAAATTCAGTTTTTGAACCTTTTTAAGTGATTCCCGGTCATTTTCCCGAACGACTATTTTCCCGAAACGCCATTATTCCGAACGTATTATTTCCCGAATGGCTATTTTCTAGAAAGTATTTTTCCCTGAACGACAATGTTCCCGAAAGTATTGTTTTTCAAATTTCGGTTGGTATTTCACTTTTATTTCAATTGTATACATTTATGAATTTCATAATAGTCTTCAATAAAAATAGTCATGGTAAAAATTTGTAATTTGAAAATTGTAAATTTTATTTTAATTTTTGAATTAAGAAATTTTAATTTTAATTTGGTTTAAAATATTTATGTTCTGTACAATAAATTTTTTTAGTTATTCGATTCACTGACATTTTAAAATAATAAGTAAGTAAATAAACAATGATCTGAAAGTTTTATTGAACTTTGAGCTATTAAATTGTTGATTGAAAATTATGTGCCTTTATTAATTTTTCATTTTTTTTTTTTCAACTCATTTCAAATTCATATTTTTCAAGAAATTATGAATCTTTGAATGTAAATTTTCGACAAAGAGTGAAAATAGATTTCTTTCTATTTGATTCTTTTCATCATTAATTTTCAAAATTCCAGGTATTGACATTTTCCGCTCAATATTTATGTTTTCTACAATAAATTATTTGAAATAATTAACTTACTGTTAATTAAAGATAACCAGCAAATCAATTAACAATGAACTGAAAGTTTTATTGAACTTTGAGGTATCAAATTGTTGATCAGAAAATTATATGCCTTTCTTAATTTTTTATTTGTTTTTTTTTTTTTTGATTTATTTCAAATTCATGTTTTTCAATAAATTTTATTAATCTTTGAATGTAAATTTTCGACAAAGAGTGAAAATAAATTTCTTTCCATTTGATTCTTTTCATGATTAATTTTCGAAATTCCCGGTATTTTCATTTTCCGTCCAATATTTATATTCTCTTCAATAAATTATTTGAAGTTATTGATTTGCTGTTAATCACAAATAACCAGTAAATGAATCAACAATAAACTGAAAGTTTTATTGAACTTGAAGCTATTAAATTGTTGATCAGAAAATTCATTTCCTTTATTAATTTAGAATCATTGCCTTTTTGCACAACAAATTTAACTAACTGAACAAAGCATCATCAAAATTTTGCTTAATTTCAAATGATGATTAAAAAAGAATCAAACTCTCCAAAATAAAATACAACCGTTCGAAAAAATATATAAGTAGATGAAATTACAATTATAATTATAATCCTTATTATAATCATATTATAATGTTATAATAATAATGAATTCTGTTATTTGTCATTAAAATTATAATTATTCAAAATTATAATCAAGAAAATGTAAATAAGCAGCAAATTCTTCTTATAGTTATAATTATAATTACAATTATAGTGTATAATTTAAATAAAATTTACATAATAATTATAAATATAATAATAATGAATTTGCCAAGAATAATTAAACTATTATTTAACGATTTTTTGAAATTTTCGCAGTTTAACGTGTTTGATATTTGGTAAATTTTCCTAAAAGATTTCGAAAGTGTAATGATTTATTATAATTTGCACATATTTGACTTTTTCCAACGCTTTACAAAAATATATTACAACAGTTTTTAGTTATTTATTTATTTATTTATTTTTTTTTTTTTGCTGAGTTGTATTATTATTTTTACATTATGACACTGAAATTTGAAAAATTCTCCCTAAACATTTCGATAGTTCGATAATTTGTGATAATTTTGTCATTGGAATTTTTTCAACACTTTACAAAAATATATAACAGTTTTAATGAACTTATTTCATTTTATTATTTTAGAGTTTTATGGAAATTTTTAGAGTAAAGTGTTTTAAAATTTGGAAAATTCGTGAAAAAATTTCGATTGTTTGATATTTAACTGAAATTTTTACAAATTCAACTTTTTAACACTTTACAAAAATATATGACAGTTTGCCAAATTTTAACGCTTTTGATTAATTGACTTAATTTTGTTCTTGCATAGATTCATTGAAATTTTCACAGTTTAACATATTTTGAAATTCAGAAAATTTTCCAAAAAAATTTCGATAGTTCGATTATTATGATTGTCATGTATTTGACTTTTTTCAATAAATTACAAAAATGTATAACAGTTTTTATGAAGTCATATAATTTAATTTTTGCAGAGTTTTATTGAAATTTTCACAGTTAAACGTGTTTTGAAATTCGGAAAATTTTTTCCGAAAATTTCGATAATTTAATAATTTACTATAATTTTTACATATTTGACTTTTTACAACACTTTCAAAAATATTTGACAGTTTACAAAATTTCAGCAGTGTTTATTAATTTATTTGATTTCATTTTTCGGGTGTTATATGGAAATTTTAGTTACTCTAAACATTAAAGCAAATTCTGTTGTTCCATCATAATTCCCTTAATTTTTCCTACTCTATGGACCTTGCAATTTATTATAATTTTTAAATTTTGAAGAAGACCGACATTCTGAAAATCCACATAATTTTGCGAAATTCAAATACTCAATTTTTAAAATTGTAGAAAAGCAATTTATTAGGAAAAATTGTAAAGTCGGACATTTAAAAATTTCCAAGATCGTAAGAATTTCAATATTGTAAAAATTTACTCATTTTTATGAATATCATTCTTATTCTTCGATGACTACCAAAATTCAGACGTTTCGTTACATTTATAATATTCTTCAAACGATAGAACTTTCTCAAAATTCATCAATAATTGATAGTTCGAAAATGCTTGCAGTTGAAAAATTTTATGATATATATATATATGAAAATATCAAGCGTTCTGAAAATTCGAGATAAAAAATGGTGGACAAAATTTATTGATATGCATATTAAAATTCAGAAGTTATAATGTTAAACATGTTTTGACAATTTCAGTAATTTTATTTCGAAAATTTCAGTTGCTTCGAACATTCCGTTAAAATTTGGAAAAGTCAAAAATTTTGTAGATGTCCACCGTTTTGAATACAGACCACAAAATAAAAATTTCAAATCCTGCAGAATTCGTTATTTTAACTTTTGTTTACCAGTTCACAATTTTCATTTTTTTTTTAATTCTCATCTTCATTGATGATTTACAAATACATCCGTTGGATAATCTCGAATTTCATTCCTGAACTCACAATCAACACATAGGATGTTGGCATAACTTTTCCAAATTTGCTTACGTGCTTATTATAGAGTAATTAATTTCCCGCGTTTCCCGGCGCTTAATTGGCAACGCGAGTAATTGCCCGTTTCAAATTGATGGCATAATTAATTTCGTGTTTACAAATGCACAACTACTTTTTCACACACGTAAATTGCCAACTTTCTTTGCGTTATTTTGAGTATGAAATTTGGCTGAATGGGAGCACGCGAGTACGAGCAATTAAAATTTACGGACTCATCCATTGAAAAGTGGCTCTGCTCTTTGAAATTTCATATCGACTTACTTGGAAGCGAGAATAATTATCTGGAAATTGAATGAAGAGTTTCACGTTTGCCTAACACTTGGTGAATAGTTGACGGTACTTTTTATGAAGAGAAAATGAAATTTCAGGTTTTTCTCGAGAGAGTGATAATTGAAAAATGTGAAATAAGTAGAGCTTTATGGAACTTTACATGCAGGAAATTTGAAATTATTCGAATGTATTCAATAAAACAGAATGAAATGAAATTAGTTCATAAAAACTGTTGTATATTTTTGTTAAGTGTTGAAAAAAGTTACATTTGTGAAAATTATGATAAATCATCGAAATTTTTTTGCAAAATTTTCCATATTTCGAAACATGGTAAACTGTGGAAATTTAAATAAAACTCTGCAAAAATGAAATTTCGTAAGTATAATAAATACTGCTGAAATTTTGAAAAGTGTCTTATATTTTTGTTAAGTTTTGAAAAAAGTCAAAATGACTATGGTAAGTCATCATAATATGAGCAACTGAAGTTTTCGAAGTAAAATTACTGACATTGTCAAAACATGTTTATCATTATAATTTCTGAATTTTAATACACTTATCAATAAATTTTGTCGACCATTTTTTGTCTCGAATTTTAGGAACGCTTCACATTTTCATAAATATCATAAAATTTTTCAACTCCAAGCATTTTCGAATTATCAATTATTTATGAATTTTGCAAAAGTTCACTCGTTTGAGGAATATTATTAATGTGACGAAACTTCTGAATTTTAGTTATCATCAAAGAATATAAATCATATTTATAAAAATGAATACATTTTTACAAAATTTAAATTCCTGCAATCCTAGAAATTTTTTGATTTCCGACTTTATGAATTTTCCTAATCAATCACTTTTCTACAATTTTGAAAATTGAATGTTCGAATTTCGCAAAATTTAGTGGATTTTCAGAATGTCAGTATTTTTCAAAATTTCAAAATTATAATAAATTACAAGGTCCCCAGAGTGGGAAAAATTTATGAAATTATGATGGAATAACAACATTTGCCCAAATGTTCAGAGTAACTGAAATTTCCATAGTAAAATTGCTGAAATTGTCAGAATATCTCTTTATTCACAATTTGCTAGTAATCGGATATTTGGACGTGAATTACTAGCGAACTGTGAATAAAATATCGTACTGTGAGTTTTGGAAATTGCCTATTTCGAAACCGACATTTCCAAAACTCGCAGTAATATACTATTTTCCGTAATTCCTAAATTACATTAAGTAATTACAATAATTATTCCATTACATTATAATAACCCAAAGTATGATAAGAACTTTTATTCAACGCCGTGTGGCGTTGTATTTCGATTAAATACGAGTAAATTTTCGAACTATCGAAATTTTTCAGAAAAATATTTCCCAAATTTCAGAAGATGTGAAACCATGAAAATTTCAATAAATTTCTGCAAAAATAAAGTTAAATAATAATACACATATTTTTGATTAAAATATAATCCTCGACTAGTGTGGAACAATTTTTTAACTCATCTGAAACTTGACAGTGTCTTAAATTTGTCTTGAAAAGTGTCTTAAACATTGTCTTACAACTGTCTTGCAAAGCGTCTTGAAGAGTGTCTTACAACTGTCTTGAACACCGTCATAATAGTGGCTTAACATGTGTCTCAAATAGTGTCTTACAACTGTCTTGAACACTGTCTTACAACTGTCTTGAACACTGTCTTACAACTGACTTGAACACTATCTTAACAGTATCTTGCAACTGTTTTGAAAACTGTCTTAACAGTGTCTTACAACTGTCTTGAACTCTGTTCTAATAGTGCCTTAAATAGTGCCTTAACATGTGTCTTACACGCGTCTTGACATGTGTCTTACAAAGTGTCTTGACATGCCTTGACATGCGTTGTGTTACGTTGTTTAGGTTAGGTTACATTACTTATTTAAAAAAAAAACTTTTCCACCCTGGAAAAGAAATATACTAATTCCTCACTTATTTTCAAACAGTGAAACATTTTCACTAACCCCTAAAATTCCTCGAATTTCAGCAATGTGCCTCGATGCAGAACAACAGCAATCAAAACGTGCACACGAACGAGGTCTACGGAACCCCGATCGTGTGATGGATCCGATCGCTAGGCCCTTCGTCGAGCCACGAGGACGGGATTCGCATGAGCGTCCTGCCGCGAAATCGAGTCCCAAGTGTCTTCGAGGGCGCGAGCTCGACTCTCCTTTTGGCTCTCTGCGGTTACTTGACGAGAGCGAGCACTAGTTAAGTAAATTCAACTCATACAATAACAAGTTTCCCGGAACTTGATCGGATCCTTGTACCGCGGTGCTCAAAACCAAAAATTACCCCCTCATTTTCCGCATTTTCTTTTTTCCTTCACGTCCTTCTTGCGAAACGAGCACTGCCGGAACGCCAAAGTGCCGGGAACTGAAAAATCTGCCGAATTTTTGGGTTCCCCGAGCACTGATTCACGAATTTTTGATCAGTGATTCGAGCTCGAGTGGTTTTTGAGATAAATTCGGAAAAGTTGTGTTCAAAACTGGTAAATCTGTGGAGGCCACGTTTACGGGATCGTGTAAAGACACTTTTCTTCTACCTGTGATATGAAATGGGCGATTGAAGAAAGCGAATCCTACTGATTCCTGCGGCCCTTATACTTGAAAACAAAATAAAACAATGGCAAAAAACAATCAAGGATACGAGTACGACTCGGTTCGAGCGATTCGAAAGGAAACACGTAGTTTATAAGCGCGGTTACGAGGTTACGGAAGGGACGAAAATCTTGAGAGTGTTTTCGGGGAATTTGCGTTGGTTTTGGAGTTTTTGGATTCGTTTTTGGAGATATTTCGGAGCGAATTTTTTTATCTGGGAATAAAATTTACGATTCTACGTTTATCCAGTACGAATAACGTGACAAATGAACTTAATAATAAAGATTTTAAGACTTTGTTTTTTTCAATTCATTATTGAAGGTTTCGTAAAATTTTTATGATACGTTTTACAGTTACTCAATATTAAAAGAAGTTAACTTTGTTTTGTACGAACAAGAAATTTGTTTAAGCTAAAGTACAAAAGTCATACATATTGTATTGATGATCTTACTTTATTTATAAATAATATATTATATGAATATATTCATATTTATAATTATAATTTATAACTTAATAATTTATAATTATAATTATAATCGAAAATTTGGTATATTCCTGTTTATTCAACTTTTTTTTTAATTTTCTTTATACATTTCTACATTCAAAGGTCTTACATATAAAACTCTAATGATTCAATAATTTTAAAATTTAGAAACTGTCCCTGGGTTTATAAATAATTAAATAGCATCATTTGATTTCCCAGTCAACAGTATTGACTAGGAAATCGAAAAATGCTAATTAATTATAACAATCCATTCTATGAACAATATATCTTTTTTTTATCGTTTCCTTTATTTCATTTATTCTTCGTTCTTCAATTTATTCCAAATTCGTATTTTTCAATAAGTTATGAATCTGTAAATTTAAATTTACGATAAACTGTAAAATTTAATTTCTTTCATTTGATTCTTTTCATCATTAATTTTTAAAATTCCAAGTACTTCTTATTTTCCCCTAATATTTACGTTATTTATAATGAATTTAGTAAGTAAATAAATAAACAATAAACTGAATCTTTTATTGAACTTTGAGCTATCGAATTGTTTATCAGAAAATTATATGGCTTTTTTAATTTTTCACTTTTTTTTCAATTCATTTCAAATTCATATTTTTCAATAAATTATGAATTTGTGAATATAAATTTTCGACAAACAGTAAAAATACATTTCTTTTCATCATTAATTTTCAAAATTCCAGGTATTTTTATTTTTCTCCCAATATTTATGTCTTCTGCAATAAATTTTTTGAAATAATTGATTTACTGTGAATTAAAAATAACCATTCAATAAATAAACAATAAACTGAAAATTTTATTGAACTTTGAGCTATGAAATAGTTGATCGGAAAATTCATTTTCTTTATTAATTTAAAATTATTGCCTGTTTGCACAAAAAATTTAACTAACTGAAAAAAGCATCATCAAAATTTCGCTAAATTTTTAATGATGAATCAAAAAGAATCAAACTTTTCAAAATAAAATAAAACCACTAGAAAAAATATATGAGTAGATGAAATCACAATTATAATTATAATCTTTAATATAATCATAATTATAATTATAATCATACAATAATATTATAATAATAATGAATCACATTTTATTTGTCATTATAACTATGATGATTCAATAATATTATTTTAATTTATAATTATAATTGAAAACATTACTATAATCAAATTCTAATTATAGTTATATTTATAATTATAGTTATAATATATAATTTGAAAAAAATTTATATGATAATTATAAATATAATAATACTGAATTCAACTTTTAAATTATAAATTCTATCTCCCAATAAATAAACCAGCTTCCAAAGACCGAAAAAAATTAATATCAAATTCAATTAAATAATAGAATGGAACATCCATCACAAATATAAACCCACGCGAATTCCCTTCGAGACACTTTAATTGCTTCATGAAAAAAATGATTATTCGTTTTTTTTCGCAAACAACGCGCGAGTTACATATGAGATTACAGCAACGTTATTTCTTGTCAAGAAGTCGGGGCGCATTTTCAACCGCTTTTATTTTACCCCCGAAAAAAAGGTTCTTTTTTTTGAGCAGAGAAAAAGGTGGTAAATTTTTATTCCTTTGATACCCGATCCTTGCCTTTCGGTTTATTAGATTTCCACGGGACGGGCATAAATTTTCACGCGCATTTAATTTCATCGCGTCGCCGTAAATCATTCGCCCCTTCAAAAATCGCCGCGCGGCAATTTCGTTTATTAACCAAATCCTAACGTTGTTTCTGGGACTCGCATTTTGCTTATTATTCCTGGCGATCGATAAATGGAGAAAAGCGTGATTTACAAGTCGCTTTTGGATGAATTACGCGTTATTGTTTTGGGTTTGTTTGTTGGTTGATAATTTTCAAAAAAGTTAGTTTAGTTATTTAGAATATTTACTGTTATTTGACGTTTTTTATAATTGAATTTTCGGTCATTTTTTTTTTGTTTTCAATATGAAATTCAAGAAAAGGAAGAAAAAAAGGTGAAAAATCAAAAATGCTAATAACAAAATAATAATAGAATTAATGTTAAATAATATAATAATAAAATTAAATCAATTTTTTTAAATTTAGTTTAAATATTCTATAAAAGAAATTTTGGTTTTCTAAATTTGAGAGTTTTGCAATATCTTAGTATTTTCAGTGTTATTGGAAAAAAATTTTTTGTCGATGAAATATTAACATCGTTTCAAAAACTATAAAAACTATAGAAATAAATTTTTTGAAAAATAACAGTACATTATTATTGTAATTATTATGATTTTTCTAAAATAGCCCAAACAATTATTGTTATTATTATCAATTGTTCATTTTTTTCAAAATAATAAGAAATAAATGAAAGAAAATCGATTATTTATCAAAAATGCTATTTCGTATATTTTATGAATATTTCAACAATTTTTTTAATAGTTCTCATGTTTATGTAAAATTATATGAATTTTTCAAAATTTGGTATAAATTTTCTATGAAAAAAATGTTAATTTTTTAAGTTTGAGAATTTTGCAATATCTCAGAATTCTTAGCGTTATTTAAAAAAATTTTTTGTCGATAAAATATTAACATCGTTTCAAAAACTATAAAAATAATTTTTTTGAAAAATAACACTACGTTATTATTGTAACGTTTGTAATTTTTCTATAATAGCACAAACAACTATTGTTATTATTATCAATTGTTCATTTATTTTCAAAATAATAAGAAATAAATAGAAGAAAATCGTTTTGAAAATTGTAAAAATTATTAAAATAATTGTTTTGAAAAATAGCAGTAGGTACATTAATATTGTAACTATTGTAATTTCCATAAAATAGCCAAAGCAACTATTCTTATATTTATCGATTGTTCATTTATTTTCAAAACAATTAGAAATTAATGGAAGAAAATCGAATAATTATCAAAAATGCTGTTTCGTATATTTTATGATTATTTCGACAATTTTTTTTTGTTTAGTAGTTCTACTGTTGTTTAGATAAAATTATATGAATTTTTCCTAACTTAGTTTGAATATTGATTGAAAAAAATTTTGATACTCTAAGTTTGAGAATCTTGCAATATCTCAGTATTTTCAGTGTTATAAAAAAAATTTTTTGCAAAAAACTTTACATCGTTTTAAAAAATTATAATACTTTAATTACACCAAGAATACTGAAGAAACTGTAAAAACAATTTTTTATGAAAAATAAAAGTATATTATTATTGTAAATGATGTGATTTTACTGAAGTAGCCCAAAAAACTTTTTTATTTTAAAAATTAGTTTACTTTGAAAATAAAATGAAAGAAAAAAAAAGGATCATTTAATAGTCAAAAATGTTGTTTTGTATATTCTAGAAATATTTCAAAAATATTTTTTAAACGTTTCTCATATTCTTAAAGTCAAATCCTATGAATTTTCCTACTTTTACTTTCGATATTGTTTTAAAAAATTTGGATTCTTCAAGCTCTGAGAATTTCGAAATATTTCAGTATTCCCAGTGTCATCCAAAATTTTTTTTTCGTTGCCAAAAAAATTTCGAAAATCAAACAAAACATAATTAAAATATAATATAAAATGCATTTCTAAATTATGTCAAAAATAAGAAAAATTTGAAAACATAGAATTATTTTTATCTATTACTAATACATAAAATCAAAATCGCACATTCATCTTTAATTCGAGTTTAAACTTTTTGATTTCCAATTTCGAACTTATATTATGTATTATTCTTAATTTTTATTTTATTCGTAGTACTTTCAAATACTCTGCAATTCTCAAAAATCATACTTTTTAAAATTATATTTCGTGAAAATTTTCACTAGCATAATTTCAGTTTTTCGTTAATATGATATTACCTGCATTTTCACAAAAAAAAGTTTCATTCATTAAATAAAATGTTGATTTTTCATTTCATCAAGCAAACTTTTTTCACTGAGATATGTAAAGTTTTCGCAACTTAAGTAAGTTACTATTTTTTAAACAAAAATAACGTATTTTGTGCTACTGCAAATTTTGAAGATATTGAAAAAATGAATTTAATGTTTCCCTTGTATATAACTGACAATAATTATATTTCATTGAAATTAAATTTATTTTCATTCATTTCAATGCATGAATTCCCTAAAAAATCCCAAAAAACCCAAATATCCAAATTAATATCAATCTCGTTGGCGAAACGTCGATAAATCAACAACTGAATGGCGTGTAATTGCGACAAGCAACGGAAAATATTTGAAGGGAAATGCCCGAATAACGAACGATCGCGAGACGCGCCGCGCATTTGTAAATAGCGTAATATTCGCGTGTCCCATATGAATTTCGCGCCCGGACAGTCATTGCTAAAATCCCGTGGAAAATTACCAATAACTTGATTGTCAATCGGCTAAGTGATCAACCTTTTTCCTCCCTTGTTTTCCATCCCATTTAGTTTACACTTTTTTATTACTTTTTTCAACGCTCGCGACTTCTTCATAAACATTTATTATACTTTTGCGAAGTAACGAAAAAAAACCGTCGACAACTGTATCATGTAATTGTACTTGAAACTGCCCTCTGTGTACAATACTTCGCCGTTTCACTGCGAATTTCGTGCAAAAAGACGTGAGTTATCTTTATTTGTAGCTATTTTAATGTAAAGACTTTTTATACTTTTTTGTAGTGTTGTATATTTAATGTCGGTTCGGGGGATTTTCAGTGTTGGAGGGGCGTTTTCACGAATATTCATCTTTTCTTTTTTACTTCCGACACCGCGATTCTCCCGAGCAAAATATCGCTCATAAATCGTTACTAATGTTCGTACTGTATTAAAAATGTACCGATATCATTTCATCATGAAAGCTGAAAAAAAAGAACGTCCTAATAAAAACTTGTGTTACTTTCCATAACATTTTCGTTCTTCTCACTCGTCAGCATTTTTCCACGAGATTTGGCGATTTCGTACCTTAGTGATATCTCAAGCAATATCATCTATCTCTCTTTAGCTGAAATTCGAGAGTGTCAGGGTGTTTTCCGAATCCGCATTTCCTCCCGCTCCTAATTCCCGATTCGGTTTGTAAATATATTCCCACCAAGTATAGAGCTTACGCTTGCGCGTTCTCCGTTTTAGAGTCCGAACTCTTTTGCAGCGCTCCCCACTTTTCGAGCGTCACGTGACGCGCTCCGCCAATCGGAGAGCGCGCGGTCGCTCCCCACTCCTCGACCGTCACGTGACGCGCTAATAAACGAGTTCTGGCTGTAAACGAGAGTGAATATTTACCATAAGTTCCATGTTCCGATTCGAATGAGGCGTTTTTCGGTGAATGCGTCGATATCGCACGAGAGATGAATTTAATTTTGTACCTTGTCGACAGTAGCGCAACAAAAGGTTGGGAGTGAATGGGACAAAGAATTTTATATGTGAATAAAAAGAAAGCGTGAACGGAAACAGGTAAAGTCCTCGATTATGTACTTATCGAAGTATCGAGTAGTATTAAAATGATCCGAGGTTAAGGATTATTTCTAGTTTAAGGATCCTGGGGCTCCCAGAAAAAAACGAGGCCCTCCAGTTGTAAAGTATCTCGTTGGTTAATTCGTGGTGCTGGGACTTTCTCGAGGTTAGTTTTTTGTTTTAGTTTTTTTTTGGTGTTGTTTTAAGGGATATTATTCGAATTTGATTGATTGGAGTTTCGGTGGTTTGGAAAACTTTTTTTTACAAGGAAAATTTGTGGTTTTGCCAATTTATGGGAATTTTTCGGGGAGGGGGATTTGGGTATTTGGGCGAGAAATTTTGAGGGAGGAGAAAAGAGAAATTCAAAATTTTTTTTTCATGGAATTTGTGTGAATTTAATGTGACTAATTATTTCATTTATAAATAAATTTTTTTGAACTTCAATAATTTCAATTTTATAAAAGTAATAATTCAAGGAACTCTTAATCTTTTTCATAAAAATGACTTTTATTTTAACGTTGCAAAAATTTTTTTATAATTTATTACAAAATGAGAAGATTATCATAGGTCGTAATTTTATCATGGATTTCGCTTGTCATTTTACCATTATTTAAAATAAGCTAATTTTATGTATTAGTTAAAATATTAGGAAATAACCAATAATAAATTAGTTAATTTAATTTTGAAGTAATTAAGAAATATATGAATTGAATTTACATGAAATCAAATATAAAAAATTATACAATACAGACTGATAATGAAAAAAAATACGTCGCAAATAAAAATTCAAAAATCATAAATCTTCGACTTAACCGTATTTTGAGCTTGAAGAATGCAAAAACTTCGCAAGTTCAAAATTGAGAAATTGAATTTAGAAAACTACTTTAACCATTCAGACATATCAAAAATGAAAAAAGTAAATAAAAAATACTGCACTTCGAAAACCGAGAATAGTTTCAAAAATTGATGAACTTGATAAAAAATCATTAAAAATATATGAATTCCCCGAAGTCATCAATGATATTATTTAATTTAATTTTCGAATAATTAAAAAGTATACAAATTAAACTTACTCAAAATATACTATAAATAATTTTTAAATACAGACTGATAATAAAATAAAATAAGTTGTGAATAGAAAATTCAAGAATTATAAATTTTTGAATTAACCAAATTTTCAGCTTATAAAAAGTAAAAAAAATTGGGAAGTTAAAAATTTTTAATTTCAATTCAAAAATTTACATACTTGACAAAAAATTACTAAGAATTCACGAATTTCCTACGTTCTTTTGAAATCAACTTTTCTCTCCCAAAAAATTTCTTGCAAAACCACAAATTCCAAAAACCTCTCGAACTTTCCCCCCAAAGCATTACTAAACCCTAATTTCCACGCTCGATCCTCGCCGACAAAGAGAAGATTTTTCGCGCTGTCTTAAATGTAATAAGTACTTGATTAAGTAATAGTTACTACAATAAGTAAACCTGTACATATAAAAATACTATCTAGATGGCGAAAAATCCCCTCGGAAATCCCCCCGGATCGAGCGCCTATTAATTTACGAGTTACGACGCGCTGAAATGTGCGGAGCACGTACTAAGGACCCGTTCCTATAAATCCAATTAGAGGTGAAGTTATTAGAAAAATGGCGCTAAAATCATCCGGGTTTTCGGATTTTCCGCGAAAACTCCGGAAAACCCCGAAAACCGCCATTTACTTCCAAAACCGACCCGAAAACACACATTGGCTCGAAAGAAAGTCGGCGTGATGAACGGAAAGCAATTCAAGCAAACTCAACACTGTTAGATACGTTACTGATAAGGTTATCACGACTTGACGCGACGGAAAGCTGAAAGCAGCAACCACGGAAAAAGCTCTCCAACGGTTTTTTCGCGAGGGCTGGAAAAATCGCAACGTCGAAGCGGGCGCTCCCCTTATTTTCCAAAACGAGCGACTCCCTTCGACGCCCTCGAATCAACGTACATTCCACGCGAACTACCATATTTTCTCGAACCAACGGCGGACAAATTCCTAAATAATTTTTCGAGCCAGGGAACGCTTTGTAATACACGTGTAATTAAAGAAAAAGGCTAAAATGTTGGCTGGAATGCGGGTTTCCTAAAACGTCTTGCGTCGCGTCAACCGCTCTACTGAAAAAATCCAATCGGAGAAGTGGCCAGTCTTGCAATTGTTAAACTGACCTTTTCTCCAATTGGATGTTTTCAGTAGGGCGAAGGATTCTAGGATTAGGTTAGGATTGTGCGGTACGTTGGAACTCGATGTAGCGACGAATAAGTATGGATTTACCAATTAAGACGAAGATAAAGGAATAAAAAAAACTCGAACCCAATAATTACTTATACAATTATCATAGAACTAGCCGACGACTGTCTATACACAACCGTTGAGTAGATCTTGATTTTTTCGATCGACGATTTCACGATTACGAGTTTCGCATTGCATTTGATCGTTCCTCGGAAAAGCTCTTTCCTTTCGCGAAAAGACAATACGATCGTTTTTTGACTTGAAGATACCTAATGCGAAACACGTGCATATCAATAGTTTTTTCGTGACAAGGATCAAGCGCGAAACTGAAAGGACATTCGATGATTTCATGACAGTCAAGACTGATTCGTACCGGCTAAAAATTCGACACTGCCCAGATTAAAATCATCATTGAGGTTTTTTCCTTTACGTGCAAAAATGCGTTTACGATTTGTGAATCGCGATTGTCGTCAACGACCATGTTCTTAGAGGTTATCAGCATCGTTTCGACACACTTTCGTTTTGTGAGGATTCTCTAGTGTATCTATTGTCTAAACATCCAATCGCTATTTTTATCGAACAAAAAAAAGAATCATGTTAAAAATTTTTCATAGTTATCCATTGTTCACTATTGCTATGAAGAATAAAGTTTTGCTTTAATAAACAAATCTTAGGTGGTTTTTCTTTTGGGTTGCGAAAGGGGGAAATTATCCATCAATGGATGTAATCATCAAAAGGTAAGTGAAATAAATTAACCTAACCTAACCTAATTTCTTGTTATGTCATTTGGTACACATCAACTTCAGATTCCACTGCTAACTCGCCCTAAAAACACATTTTCATTCCAGCATTCCTTCCACAATCAAACGATAAAATTCTTTATTTGAAATCCTTTCCCCATAAACAACAAGCCCACTTTTATCGGACCCGAAAATGTGGCATGTCAGCGAGAACGTGCATGAGATTATCCGACGCTCATTTTCCCTTACACTCGCATTAAGCACGATGTTATCTGCGATACCCCTCTGGCGCCGGAGTAGACGGCGAAAAAAAAAACCATGAAATTCACTCTCCCTCTAATAAATAGCCTCGCATATTTCCATTTAGAATAGATTACCTCTGAACCCCATTCTAATGCAGCAGTGCCACGTTTGATAGCTCGAGTGCTCAATTTTTCCACGATTCTGTCTCGTCGAGTCGTCGAGTGCTGACTTTAAAAATGAATCGTCAAAACTCGTTTATTCTCGGAGTCACGTGATCAGGAGAAGGAGAATAAATGAGTTCAAATCCGAGTGTTAAGTGTACAAATTTATGAATTAAATTAAATTTTATTATTATATTGTAAAAAAAATTTTGTAATTACTTAAGAGAACTAAACTATGTAAATTTCACTGCCTAATGAAAAAATCAGATCCCAAAGATCGTTATATAAAAAGATATGTTATGAAAATATTATTTCTTGAAATGAACTTAACTCATTCGGAATTCATAATAATACTGTCATGAATTTGAATACTTGTGTAAAAAGTTACGATTTACTGTAAAATATAATTGAAATTCTCAAAAAACCAACCCTGCGTTTTTAATTTCCCCCTGTCAATCATCGAAACTCCACGAAAAACAAATACCTCCCTCGTTTTCTTCATTTGCATCATAATCACTCCGACTTCATTGTTCGCGAAAACAATATGCTCCCATGCAGCTAAATTTCGGCGTCGTGAAACGTCATGCGAACATCACGCCAAAACATTCCCGTCTGATATCTCAATGAGCAAATGTATGCACCGATTTCTTTTTATCCTACAGTTCGTTTATTTTTATACATTCTTACGTTTTTGTTAGAGTACGTGAAAAATCATGATTTATATAATATTTTGTTTATTTCGATACATTATTTGCATTTGTTTCAACTACTCGCCTAACCGAGGAACATTTTTCATCAAAATCGGTTTTCCTAAAATAGAATACCTTGGAAATTGCTGATTTTTTGCACGGTCAATCTTTGACTTACTTTTATGATAATTGAGCAATAAAAATCGCGATTGAATAACAAATAATTTTTTCGGACAAGAGTTTTAAATAGAGTTCTGGATAGCTCTGCAAGAGTTCTAAATGATAGTCCTCTTCTATTTTTGCGAGAAATTCCAACTTTTGATTTAAGTCTAACATTGTTTTGCATCATTAATTAATTAGTTAATAACTATTTTTTTCGGACAGGAGTTCTAAGTGGAGTTCTCGATAGCTTTTGTAGAGTTCTAAAAGAAAGTTCTTTCCAACTTTTGTGTGAACTTATTAGTTTCGATTCTCTTCGAGTAATTAGTTGCATCATCG
The DNA here is from genome assembly GCA_030522825.1 of Platygaster orseoliae. NCBI lineage: Eukaryota > Metazoa > Arthropoda > Insecta > Hymenoptera > Platygastridae > Platygaster > Platygaster orseoliae. The sequence goes on from JAPYZL010017174.1 coordinate 36,481, forward strand.
TAAACTTCAAGTGCTAATTTTCGAAACTACTTGTGAAATATTTCTGAATCCAGTATATATCGAAAAGACTACAGCATTATAAAAATTGATGTCTGTGACTTGAATATACAGAGTTGATAAAAATGTCCTTGAGTGAATATTCGTAGATAAAACGTGCTTAAAGTGACTTTCAATATCAGAAGATTATTAATTTCAATTTTCTTTCCGACATACTGGATGTCTACATCTACTCAGATTTGATAATTTAGTTGATAAATTGATTTTTTTTAAATGACGAAGGAAACAGCTGAGACATCATTGATATCAAATGCACATTATCTATCAGCCGGAAAAGTATACTTATATAATATAATCAACTCAAGGTCGATATATGACGGGCTTAAAGGAAAAGTCAGACGCTTAAAGCTACTGAGCAAAATACAGATGGAAAATTCCCAGCGCAAGAACGAGCTGCAGAAAGTTGAGTTTAGAAGTGCGCTAGAAT
>JAPYZL010017177.1:0-32796 GCA_030522825.1 Platygaster orseoliae
ATCGACAAATTTTCATAATTCTGCGACGAAATTTAGATAGTTGTTTCGCAATGTGAAAATGATCAAAATGTAATTGGTGCCCATCTCTGGTTATAATTATTTATTTATTTTTTAGGTGGAGTTTCAATCTGAGAGGGATAATTCTAAACTTCATTTTTTTTGAAAAAGTGTTTGGTAATTGTGATATTTATAAAAAAATCAAAGTATTTCTAAACTGAAAATTTTGAGAATGCATCAGTATAAATGTTTATAATTGAAAATTTATTGTTTCTGAATTACCATTTTTGCAGTTCTTTTGCAGATTTAAAATTTCTCAGAAAAGATTTAGTTACAAAAAAATGAACATATCAATGAGTTTTTTAAATGTCTTTGATTATCGTAAATGTTATAAATTATATAATTCAAAAATATTCATTTATTATAAATAAAATAAAGACAAAGAATGACTATATTTTACTCAACAAAAAATAAATTTAAATAAATTCATAAATTATAGGAAATGTTTATATATTTTTTATAATTTTTTATAATATATCAAAAAAATTTCAGCATCGCACCGATTTTCCATCATTTTTTGAATTTTTTCATAAGTTGATAAAATGAAAAAAATTCAATATCAATCTCCAGTAGGGAAAATTCGTTGTTTGGGATGTACGATTTTTTGAAGTCGAAATTCCATTTTTTGAGTTATTTTCTTGAAATTACAAAATTCCACTAAAAATATTATGGAATTTTTCGTTTGAGTTTATCAGTAAGAATATACTTTTGAACAAAAAATTTCAAAGCTAAACAAATTATTAAAATTTCTTTGATAATCGTAAACAAAAATTTTTTTCACCCGAAAATTGTACTGTGTGAGTTTTTTCTTAGGTTTTTTAAAGACAAATATTTTGTTCATCATAAATATGTAGTAACGAATCTTCGAAGGTCATAAATTTAAATAAACTATGTAAAAGGTTTGGAATTGTGTTTCAGCAACATTCATACACAAGTAATTTTTTTATTGTTTTTTCATGATAATAAAAGTAATTTTACAATTGATTAAGCTCTAAAATTTTTTGTCCTTCAAAATAAAATCTTTACTTATAAACTTAAAAAAAACTGTAATGATTGAACCATTTTTCGTGACTTTATAGAATTCCAAGAAAAAAAAGCATAAAAATTACTGCAAATTTGACATTTTATATTAAAAAAAATGAATTTTAAAGAAGTAACTCTTGAGTAAAAAAGTTTCATATTGAATATTATTATTTAATTTTTGAAAAAAAAGTAGGCAAAAAACTGATTCAATATCAGAAGTTTTTGGTTGAAAGTTTTTGATTTTTCTATAATAATTGCGTTTGCGAGAAAATTTTTATTTAAAATGAAGTTCAGAAATTTTTTTGTTAGGATGAAACTTTACCTACAAATAAATGAAAAATTCATAAAAATTAGACAGTTTATTGTTGAGTAATTGAATTATTAAGAGAAATTATTAAATATATAGCAATTAAGAAAAATAAAATTTTCGGCTGCTGTTTCAAAAATTCCCTACAACGAATCAACTAGAATTCGAACAAAAAGGAAAAATACGTGTCTGATCGATTTCTATATAAATGCTACAAAAAAATGTTTACAAAATACTGAATAAATAAAGAACTAGAAACACTTCATTTAAATGTGTGGAATGGAAAGTTAAGAAAACTCGTTGTAAAAAATTAAAGAGTTTGTTTATTACATCAGTTTTGTTAACAATATTGAAAAATTTTTGAACAAGAAAAATTTGAGTTATATTAATTTTACAATGATAGAAAAGACCTATAAACAAGTATATTCTATAGTGCAATCGTATTATAAAATCCTATGTGGTTTTGGAAAAATACTAACTATCTATAACTTTTATATTATCACTTTAACCACACAAAAGAAATATTATTTCAGAACCTTGACAATTTTTTTGTATTTATGTCATAAGTATAAACAATAATTCGCTGTGTAAAATCAATTTTTGATCAAATCAAACTCATTTTTTCTTGCTTCCAACGAATCCCTTTTTTTCTCTTCGTAGAATTACATTCATGATGCAAAATTAAGAGAAGAAAAATAAATATAAATGAGTCTGAATCAATAAAAAATTCTGGGTTCAAAAAAAAAAAAAAAAAAAAACGAGTGCACGAGAATCTTAATTTTCAGTGTAATAAAATAAAATAAAATAAATCTTGATGTGTTTTATTTATTTAAATGAAATGTGTAAATAAATTAAATTAAATTAAATACAAAAAAGAAAAAAAAGCACACCCAAAACTAAGAATCTCTCGCTCTCACTAACAGAATCATACTTTTTTTTAAATTTTCTCCAACAAATCCCTTCTCTTTTTTCATGGCCAAAATCAAGAGAAGAGGAAGTATAAACGAGTCAAAATCAGCAAAAACTAGTGTAACCGATAAGTAGTTTCAAGCACTCTCAAACATCTCAACTATTCAGTCGACCTTGAAAATTCGTGGGGGATTTCCCCTTTAGACGATTGAAATCTATGGAAACTTTGCTATCTATTGCGGAATCAGTTCTCAGGACGTCGTGACCTTTTGACGGGCGTTTTCCTTGCCCTGGCTTTGCCTGTAGCGAGATCGAGGCCACCACTCGTCAGCTGATTAAAATCGATGATCGTGAGCCGCGGTTGCTCCGGGTTCCGGGGCCTGGCGTCGCCCGGACTCGGGTACCTGTGGCTCGCTCTCGGAACCTCGTTCCCAGCGCCCTCGACGTGCCTTCGCGTACAGCTCATCGATCTGTTCCGCGCTTCCGGAAAAAAGTCCTCCTCCCAAATGTACCTGTGCGAAACAAACACTAGCTTTTCCGCGCATTTTCTTTTTTTTTTCTTTTTTTGCTATTGCTTTACTTCTGGTACATCCAAATGGCGTAGGAGAATACTAGAAAAGTCGAAACTTGTAGAGCTCGGAAGAAGAAAGTTTTGTAGAGATATTTTTTGGTTTAGAAGAGTACTGGGTAGTGAGATGGGATCTTTTGCTCTGTCTGTTTGAGGGATGATTTCTGGAGTGAATTTTCGGGAAAAAGTGATGAATTTTAGGGAGTTTGATGTTGGAAGGGAGGATAGTGAGAAAGGTAAGAAAGTAATGAAAATTGAGCTGTTTTTTTGTTTCACTTGGGATTATTAAAGGAATATTGGAATTGGATATGTGTTTTTGGGAGTGGTTATTTAGGTTTCCGGAATTAGTGAATGAAATGTGGAAAATGAACGAAAGATCTACCGTAAAAAAATTGGAACGAGCTTTTAGAAAGAATTTTGAAATTGTGATGTTCACACTAAAAATGTTTAATAAATACAAGATTATGAGAAACATATGAAGTAGACTCATGAAATTTTTCGATGACTTACAATTAGCAAAGATAATAAAAATACTCAAATATATTTAGAAGTACTATATTTTTTCCGTTCCCAGCCTAAAATCAATAAAAATGTTATGAAGAATATTCTTAAAAAATTGAAGATTCCAAAGAAAATTTCCTTCAATAAATGTCGTGGAAAGTTTTGAAGGTTGTCAATAATTTTACGATTTTTTATTAATTTGTAGAATCTTGCAAAATGTCGATAAATTTCGTAAATTGTGGACATTTTTCAAAATTCCGATAAACTATAAAAACTGTGCTGAGATCTGCGAATTTTCAAAAAATCGAAAAATATTTTTTAGTACAATAATCATGGATAACTTCAAAGATTTCAATAAAAATCCACGAGTCTTCGAAACTTTGAAAAATTTGAAATTCCGAAGAATCTTTTACAATATCAGAAATGCTTCTTATATTTGGTAAATTGTAAGAAATTTGGAATCTCAAAAAAATCTAGAAATGAAATCAAATAAAAATGGACAAATTTGGAAAATTTTTAAAAAATCCAGAAATAAAAAAATTTAGAAAATATAGAATTCTGAATTATTTTGGAAAATTAAAAATTTTTTCGTTTCCAAAAGATACTTGGAAAAAAAACCTTGTAATTCATACTAGAAATATTGGAAAAATTACTATATTCCTGAAAAATCTACAATAATATTTTAATTTTTCATATATTATACCACGTTTAGTAATGAATAGTTTTTTTTACCATGCAGTATAGTAAAACGTCAAATATCGCAATTATGAATTAATATATAGTAAAAAATACCAGGCATATTTTACTTTTTACTTTAGTAAAAAACAGTTTTCAATTAAAATCAACGAGTCATCAGAACTTTGAAAAATTGAAGGTTACAAAGTAAATTTCATTGTATAGATATCATGAAAAATTTTAAAGGTTGTGAATAATTTTACAATTTTCTATAAATTTGTAGAATGTTGAAAAATATCGATAAATTCGATAAAATTGTGGATATTTCTCAAAATTCTGATAAACTATAAAAACTGTGTTGAAGTCTTTGAATTTTAAAAAAATCAAAAATGTTTTTCAATACAAAAATCATCGATAACTTTAGAGATTTCAAAAAAACCTACGAGTCTTTAAAACTTTGAAGAATTCAAATTTCCGAAAAATTTTTTACAATACCAGAAATTTTTCTTAAGTTGTGTAAACTAATAAATGTAGAATCTGAAAGAAATCTAGGAATTAAATAAAGTAGAAATGGACAAATCTGGACAACTTTTTTAAAAATTTAGAAAATCTAGCAATTTCAAATATTCTGAATAATTCAAAATTTTCTCGGATTCAAAAGATACACCGAATAAAGAGCCTAGTAACTTTTACTGTAAATAATGGAAAAATTACCATATTTTAGGAAAATCTACAAAACTATTTCAATATTTAACGTATAGTACATTTAGTAATGAAAAGATTTATTTTTACCATGCAGTACAAATATTGTAATCATGAGTTGAAATATAGTAAAAAATACTAAACAAATCGTATTTTTTACTTGAGTAAATAACAGTTCTTAATATACAAGGTGTTGGAAATTACCTTGCATGATCTTAATTTCTACATTTTTCGAAAAGTATCACTAGTGAGTTTCACTATAACTTACAGCAACAACTACTATACTATACTCCAATGACTACAATACGAATATTTTAAATAATACTATTTTAATTTTTGATTGAAAAGTTTTTTATTTTAATTTTTAAAATTTCATTTTTTCAAACTTAATAAATTCTATCTCGATTCCCCATTAGCATATTTTTTAGTAAAAAGTACTAGATTTTTCTCTCAGTGTATTATCTGACCATTTATAATCTTCCACAGGTTTCGACTTTTCTTTTGTATAGCTACTGTATAAAAAAAACTCTTCAAAACTCGAAATGTGATGTTAGATTCATTGCGAACCCCGTCATCATTTTGATCATTGAAATACATTACTCGTGGAGGCAGGCGAGATGTAGAGGCGCGGGTGTGCGGGCGGTTCGCGGACGTGGTTCGCGGGGGTTGCGCCGACGCCGCCGCGACTGCCGCCCTCGTTTGCTCGGGGGTTGCTCCGGCAGACCCAGCGGAATCTGACCCGTTACTTTATAGTACTCCAGGAGTGAGCGCGCCAAGTTGCGACCTACCCTGTAATCTGAGACTTCGATGTCAAGGAAATCTTTTGGTTTCTTTGCGAGATCTGGGTTTCAAGGTTCACGAAGTCGTTGGCCAAAAGAGTCTACATTTCTGGAGTTGTCAAACGATTTTTATGATGGACCAGCTTTTTTCATGAAAATTATTTTTTATGGCTGCAAATATGGAATAAAAAACTCAAGTTGCATGTTCTTGCAACATTTTGTAAGTTGTGTTAGATATGCCAATTTTTTTAGTAGGAAATATGAAAATGATTTTGTAGAATCCAAAAATTTTAATGAGGATCGTTGTTTTGGGTTAGAATTCAGTAAAATGAATCATATAATAGAATATTAAATAATAATAATGATAATAGAATATATTAAACTTTCATGACAGTGAAGTTTGTGAATATTTATGATTTTTTATAACTCTGGTGATAGAATTTTCATGAGTCAACGAAGTAAAGTAGTATTGGAAAACAATGTCTTAAAAGCTCATGCCTTGTGATCGCTCGAATCAGATTGATTACGTAAATCGGAAGACCTGCGTGGAAAACCTAGCTTTCAATAAACCTTGACGGGGTAATTCAGCTATGAAACACAAAAAAGAACAATAGCTCGAAGGAGAGCAAAAGCTCATTCCTACAATTAGCATGTTTAAACGCATCAAGACTTTGTTGTTGTGTATATTGAAACCGATTCGTATTTTATTTTTTACTTTGTAAGTTGACGAACGTTTTTTTTCCAATTTCATGGTAATTTTTTCTAATATTATTATGAAGATTTTTTGAATGTTTTTAATTTTATAAATAATAAATAATAGTATATAGTAATTGATAAATGAACGAAAAATCTGGAATGTTTGCTTCGAATTATATTTGATACTTAGGGATCAGTGGAGTTGTTATTTTTAAAGGATACATCCGTCTTCGGTGTAGGGCAAAGTGGCAGTTCCCTTCCTGCTGTAGCCGTACATCGAGACATGGAGTGTATAACAATTGACCCGCTCACTCAAAATGGAGCAAAGGTAGCGACGGGCTGTGCCCGCTTTGTGCGCGTCTTGATTGTACATCGTGCCAACGGCCTCGTAATCTTCAGCGTACTGTGCTAGCAGCTTCGGTAGCACAGTATGGCGCTCATACCTGCAGAGTTTCGCCAAAATTTTTCATTCTCAATTCGAATGATTTAACAGTTTATTCAAAAGTTGACCTCCGAGGCAACGTAACGATCTTACATACACTGAGAAAAAAAAACTAGAAATTTGTAATATAAATATTGGAGAAATTGTCATCTTCCAGGAAAATCTACAATATGGTATTAATTTTTCATATGTTATACCACATTTAGTAATGAATAGATTAATTTTACCATGCAGTATAGTAAAACGTCAAATATCGCAATTATAAGTTGATATATAGTAAAAAATACTAAGCATATTCTATTTTTTAGTTTAGTGAATAACAGTTTTCTATTAAAATCAACAAGTCGTCAAAACTTGGAGAAATTGAAGGTTCCAAAGAAAATTTCATTCAATATATGTCATGGAAAATTTTGAAGGTTGTCAATGATTTTATGATTTCCTATTAATTTGTAGAATCTCGCGAAATGTCGATAAATTGTGACTAAAAACTTTTAAGGTCTCGAATTTTTAAAAAATCAAAAAATGTTTTTTAGTCTAAAAAATCATCGATAACTTTAGAGATTGCAATGAAAATCTACGAGTCTTCGAAACTTTTCAAAATTCAAAACTCCAAAGAATTTTTTATAATATCAGATATTCTTCTTAAATTCTGTAAACTGTAAAAAGTTCGGAATCTTAAAAAAACTAGAAGTGAAATAAAATAGAAATGGACAAATTTCAAAAATTGTTTGAAAGATCTAGAACTAAAATAATTTAGAAAATCTGAGAATCTTAAATATTTTGAATAATTCAAAATTTTCTCGGTTCCAATAGATACTCTGAAAAAAAATCCTATTAATTCGTAATATTTGTAATATAAATATTGGAATAATTATTATATTATAGGAGAATCTAAATATCGTTTGAATTTTTCGTATGTTACAGTACATTTAGCAATGAGTAGATTTATTTTTACGATGCAGTATAATGAAACGTAAAATATCGCAATTATAAGTTGATATACGGTGAAAAATACTAAGCATAATCTATTTTTTACTTTGGTAAATAACAATTTTCAATAAAAATCAACAACTCGTCAAAACTTTAAAAAATTGAAGTTTCCAAAAAAAATTTCATTGAATAAATATCATGAAAAATTTTGAAGGTTGTGAATAATTCTACAGTTTTTCTAGAAATTTGTAGAATCTTGCAAAATGTTGATAAATTTCGTAAATTGTAGAAATTTTTCAATATTCTGATAATTTATAAAAACCATGTTGAGGTCTTTGAATTTTCGAAACATCAAAAATGTTTTTTAGTTTAAAAATCATTGATAACTTTAGAGATTTCAATAAAAATCTACGAATCTTCAAAACTTTGAAAAATTCAAAATTCCCAAGAATTTTTTACAATATCAGAAATTATTATTTAATTCTTTAAATCGTAAGAAATTTGGAATCTAAAAAAATCTAGAGATTAAATGAAATACAAATGGAAAAATCTGGAATATTCAATAAAAAATCTAGAAATAAAAAAACTCACAAAGTCTAGTACCTAATCTAAAAGATTTTCAATAATTCAAAATCTAATAAACACTGCATAATACGAAAATTACTAAAAAAAATAAGATATCTCTGAAACACTAGAAAAATAAAAAAATTAAAATTCGTACCCTAGAGCATCGAATTTAACATTTCTATAAAAAAAATCTTTGAAATTTATCGAATTTTCGTATAAGTATACTGGAAATTCAGGAAATACTAATAATTTAATTAAATACTGTTTTTCCTTTTGATCACATATTTTTAAACTTTCGTAATTCAGTTTCAAACACCTGTACACGTCATCGTAAGTATTTCCATAAATAAAGAGACCAGAAACATTGGTATGTGCGTGCACGTCCAAGACACAATCTAGAGGTGACTTTGTGTTTTTGTCTAGTGACTGTAAAAGATTTTTGGTCGCAGCCAAAGTAGGATGAATCCACGTCGAGATTCTATTCCACGATCTGTTCAAATCCATACCTAGCACAGTGGACCTAGAAAATAATAATACCAGATGGTGTTCCAAAATTGGAAGCAAACATCGATCACATTTGTGTCTAAGTTAAAAAAAATAATAATAATTTGCCAGTTTTTACTGTAATGTAAAAATAATATAATTTAATATAATATTATATAAAACCTATGATATTTTTACAAATTTATACAGGGAATACAAAATTTTCCGAACCAAAAATGTCTGATATTCCTTTTTGAATTGCAAGCCGAAAAGTCACAAAATCAAAAAGGCCATTCAAGTTTGAAATTTAATCTTTAAATTTCAAACTCTATTAATTTTTTATTTTGAGTTTCATAAAAAAAAATCATAAAATTATTCATGAAACCATAGAAATTAAAAGAACAATACATTAATTTACTCAAAAACTATAAAAAAACCGCTATATCTTGAAACATTTAATAAATACAAAAAATACTCAAAATCCAAGCAAATATAATTTTCATGTCATGTTAGCAAGCATGCCAACAAAGTTTTTTTTTTCAGTACAGTATTACAGTATTTTACATACAGTTTTTTTTCGTACAGTAAATTCGAATAATTAAATTACCTATAATTTCCTAAATAAACTCCATCAGGGTTCAACATAGGGACGACCTTGAAAACGACGTATTCCCGTAAAAGCCTTGCAATAGGGTGCGAACTGACGAGAAAATCCATGAGTCCTTGGCACACGAAGGACGAGGGCGACTCGCCAGGATGCACCCTCGCAAGCACCGCAACCACCCTCTTCCCTCGCCTCTCGCTACCCCCTTCTTCCGACGTTATCGTTATCAAATCGACTTTTCTTTTTTGCACGGAATTCGTGAGCAATTCGCGTTTCGCCGATGAACATTTGCTGAGCAAATTGTCCAAGTAAGCGAGGCAGCGAGTATAGGAGTACGGATATGTTAGAGCGAATTGGTAGGTGTCGTCTTCGCGATCGAAAGCGAAGGCGAAGCTGAGGACGTAGTGGTTCTGGTGCTGGGCGGATTTGTAGTAGAAGACCTAGAGGAATTATGAATTGAGAAGAACACTTAGTAATTTTTAGTAAAAATATTGGACAAATTAATATATTCTGGGAGAATCTACAATATCGTTTGAATTTTTCATGTACTGTACATGAATTTAACAATGAATAGATTAATTTTTTTCCATGCAGTGTAGTAAAATGTCGAAAATAGTAATTATAAGTTGGTTTATAGTAAAAAGTAAAAAACATACTCTATTTTTTATTTGAGGAAATAACAGTTTTCAATAAAAACCAACAAGTCGTCAAAACTTTGCAAAAATTGAAGCTTTCAAAGAAAATTTCATTCAATGAATGTCATGGAAAATTTTGAAAGTTGTCAATAATTTTACAATGTCCTATATACATGTAGAATCTTGCAAAATGTCGATAAATTTCGTAAATTGTGGAAATTTTTAAAAATTCCGATAACTGTTACAATTCATTCCCATCTTGCGGCTATACGATGGGTTCGTTGTTGTAAAAAATTAGAAAAAATTCATCTATTCATGTTTTGAATGAAAATGAAGATTATTTAATTTTTCCATTACTGTGATTGACCAGCAAATCATCGGAAATGTTAGATTTTTCACTATAAACAAGTACAAGAAGAGAAAACTGACCGGCTTCCTCCTGAACTCATTTTGAGATCAATGTTTTCAAAGGAACATTTTTTATTGAAAATTTATTTCTACATCTTTTCGACCCCAAAAACACACAAAGGTGCACTTTCAAGAGTTTGAACAGTTAATGAGAAAAAATCCAAGCTCAACAATCTCTTAACTAAGCGGCACACTTTGTTACAATTCATTCATATTTTGAAGCGATTGTACGATGGGCTTGTTTTTGTAAAAAATTACAAAAAATTCAAATATTCATGTTATGAATGGATGTGGATCAAATCCATTCATATTTCGATCAAATTTGGAAACCTAAAAAAATTTTAGAAATGAAATAAAATAGAAATGGACAAATTTGGAAAATTTTTTTAAAAATCTAGAAATAAAAAAATTGGGAAAATCTAAGAATCTAAAATATTTTGAATAATTCAAAATTTTCTTGGTTGTAAAAGATGCACAGGAAAAAAACTAGTAGTTTGTATTATAAATATTGAAAAATTACTATATTCTAGGTAAATCTACGATATTATTTTAATTTTTCATATATTATAGTGCATTAAGCAATGAACAGATTTATTTTTACCATGTAGTATAGTAAAACGTCGAATATCGCAATTATAAGTTGATATAAAATGAAAAATACTAAACATTTCATATTTTTTACTTAAGTAAAAAAACAGTTTTTAATAAAAATCAACGAGTCGTCAAAACTTGAAAAATTGAAGGTTCCAAAGAAAATTCAATTCAGTTACTATGATGGAAATTTTTGACGGTTGTCAATAATTTTTCAATATCCTATAAATTTACTATACTTTATCTTGATCCCTCATTACTATATTTTTTTGTAAAAAGTAATAGATTATTCTTTAAACTTATTTTTCGATGGTTCGTTAAATTCTGCTTTGACTCAGTCAAATCGTCTAATTCAGAGAAAATAACGTGTTGGAAAATATTTTATTTTTATGATTTGAAGTATTATAATTATGATAATTCTCAATGAGTTATATTAATTTTCAGAAAATTTAAAAGTTTGAAAATGTTAGTATTATGTTCAAGAATTTGAAAATTCAAAAAAGAAAAAGAAGATTGACAGTTGAAAAAAGTATATAAAACTTGACGAATTTGTAGAATTTCAGAAAAATTTTTTCAATACCTATTGATGATTTTTTGAAAAACGCATGATATTTTTAGATCGTTAATATTTCTAAAAATGCAAAAAATTTATTACAATGTTTATAAATTTTGTTAACTGTGTTCATTATCACATTTCTTTAAAATATGTATAAAAATGTATTCTACAAATTGATGTTTTTGAATGACATTTCGAAGAAACGCAAAAAGTGTCAAAAAATCAGAAAAATTATGATTTGGACCAAGTTTCAAAAAATTCATGAAATTTCGAGAAGTTTGTCTAATGTGCGAAATTCTCTAGATGTCTGAAAATTGAGAAACATTACAGATTTATTGAGATTTCCATTTTTAAAAATCTGAAAAGTTTGTTATATTGCATATATTTTTATAAACTTTGAAAATGGTGTTCATTCTTACATTTCTCCGAAAACTGCATCTCAAAAACTCAAAAATTACTATTTTGTACATTTCTTAATTTTTCGTATTACATTCTTATAATCATAAAAATTCAAAATCACCGAAAATTTAAAAGGTAGTCAATAATCCCAAATCATTCTAAAAAGTTGCAGAATACCAGAAAATACTCACAAATCTTATAGATCCACGGAAAAATTTTTTGGCAAAAATTACCAAACAATTCAAGAATCGCTGGACAATGGTGAAATTTTGTCACTTTTTCCCCAAAAATATAGTAATTTTTACCATATTTTAGGATTTCTTACCCAAAATGTGGTAAAAATTGTTGCCATAACATTTTTTCCGTGTCGTAGGAAATTCTGAAGATTCCTTAAAATTATAGAAACCTTGTAATATCTTTAAAATTATTCCAAATCAAAAAACGTTTCATCGTACAAAGATCCTCTATATTACTAAATATGCAAATAATAAATTGTTGGTAAATTGAATAAACTGTAAAAGTTCGATGATTTAAAATACCCTACCCTAAACTTACCGCCTTAAAAATTTAGGTATCAAGCATAGAAGAATAAAGTATCTAATTCAGAGACTCAAATTTCCTCAAGTTTTCAGAAACGAGACTCGACTTGAAGCAAAAATCTCCCCCCCGCAAAAAAAATAAAAAACACCTACTGAAATTTTGGGAGCCCTTTTGAAAAGTGTTGGAATTATTTCCAAGTTTTCGAATACTCTGGAGACGAAAAATCACCTGATTAGCCGGGATTCTTTGAAAACGCGGCCGACTGGTGCTTTTAATGAGCGGCGTCATGCCCTCGCGAAAAAGGTTCCTGCTTTTGGAAACGTTGACGATGTTGAAAATGACTCTTTGATCAGCACGCACATTGTCCACGGTGAAATTAAACCAGAGCCGCAAGCGAGGGCCGCAAGTATCTGGACGAATGAAGAGGTCGTACTCGAACTCGGAAACGAGGTCGACTCTACCCAGATTGCCCGTTTCGAAAGCCGCGTCGAAGCACAAATGGCCCTTTTTGGCCTTCCCGCTGTGTCCTGGAGGGCGCAAAACCAGCTTGTTCACGTTGCCCAAACCACCCTCTCCATCGCTGTCTTCACTGTCTGAAAAAAAAAACGAAATGATGAATATAATACTTTTTAATAAAAAATATAGTAATGGGGGATCGAGATGAAATATAGTAAATTATATATAAATTATAAATAAAAAAAAATTAATCAATTTTAATTCTCATCAGTTTCTGCGAAAAATTGTCGATTAATCCTAAAAAACGCGGGTATTTTTTCCCGATCTGTTCTTGAAATTCAAAAAAAATCTTATTCAAACTTGAAGAAAAAAATTCAAGAAGCATCATATGTATTCCAACAGCGTTGAAAAATATTAATAATTTATACAAAAAAATTAAATTTTATCTAATTTAAAAAATCTCAAATAAATCATGAATTAAAATGAAAAGCATCTCAACAGTTTCTGTAAAAAATAAGAAAAAATGTCGAATAATCCTGAAAAACGCGGGGTTTTTTTTCCCGACCGGCTCTTTGGTAGAGGCTGGTGTGCTCCAGGGGGTCGCGACCCTCGCCCTGGAAGGCCATAACCGCGACTGTACTGACTGTAGCTTTCCATCGCCGGCAAAAGCTCCAAAGGCGAGGATCGCGTTCGTGGCAGGACTCGAAAATCGCGTGGTTTGTAGCCCCTCGACGTGCTTTAATTGGCTCCGTGTCGGGGCGCGCGAAAAATCGTCCTGATTGCAACGCGCCGATAGACGTGCTGCCGGAAAATTGCAACTCCCGCGCCACGTCATAATATCGCGCACGCACGAGATCAAATCACGAAACGCCGCACGTGCAAACGTACCAGAATCACTCTCCGACATTTCCCTGAGAAACCCGAGGCACCTCTGTCAGGCCAATTTTTCGCCTTCCTTCCGCACAGGGACATTTCCAAGCGTTTCCTTGGTTTCGTTGAATCGATCATCATCCCAGGGGCAATTTTCCGCGGCTTGTCATTGCGCCAACTTGGCCGCCACGGTTTTGGGAAACTTTTGAGGGAAGGAGAGTTACACTCGAGGCTTGGAAATAATGAAAATGTGTTTTCCAGATTTTTCTTTCTTACTTGTTATATTTTTGTAAATTTAAAGCTGCAATGAGAGAAAAATCTAGTACTTTGTATTAAAAAATACAGTAATGGGGGATCGAGATGGAATATATTAAATTTTACTATATACGTGAAATATTCGTATTGTAGTCATTCGGATATAGTATAATAGTTATAGCTGTACGTTCTAGTGAAACTCATATATTATGTGTAGTAATAATTAGGGCTCGAATAGTTATACACGAGAAAAGGCTGAAATATGCATGCAAATATTCACGAAAAAACTCAAAATATGCTCAAGAATATGCACTCAAAAGTCAAAAATACCAAAAATATGAAAGAATTATGTAGAAGACGGTAAAAATATGCTGGGGAAATACATCTTTATTTTTTATAATAAGCAAATGTTCTTATTTTAGTATCTACATGCATGTCTCATATCATATTACATTTGCAGTACAATATAAAAATTCACAACAGGTCCTTGTGTGGCATGTAAAAACAAGATGTTAAGTTAACGGCCACTTTGTGTTTTAATGATGCAATATGTTGTTTTACTTGGAATATTTTTTGTCCTTGAACCGCACATTCACAATAGTGCAAAATGAAATTGATCCATCAGAGCGCAATTCTTTGGGAAATTCTCCTTTCATACGCAATATAAAATCACCGCATGTTTATTTTCGATCCTTCGGCATTTCGACTAATTTTGAATCAACCGATTACTTTGAAAACCACGAGACGAACGAGAATTTGAGAATGTAATAGAGTGTTTACTATTACATGTCTACGAACACAAAATACGTGCAGTAGTCGCAGTGTTGATCATTTTGTCAAAAAATAAACAACTTGAAAGTCGAGTGAGTTTCAATTCTACGAAATAATCAGTATAAATAGTACTGACTTAAAATCAGAAACATTCGTTATCAAATTTATTTAGATTTTTGTCATAATATTGGAAAATATGCTCGAACATGCACTTTAAATCAGAATATGCTTCAAATAGTAAAATATGCACAATATGCATGCAACATGCATTTGCATGACTATCCTTTATAACTATAACACAAGAAAAATTAAAATAACATTGTAGATATTCCTGGGAATATAGCCTTTTTCCCAATATTGATACTACAAATTACTATGTTTTTTTTTCAATGTGTCTTCCAAAATCAAGGCCAAAAATAATATATTTTCCATTCTCATTCATTCAAATATTATTCATCAATAACTAAGACTGTTGGAAAAAATGAATATCCCCCTCCTCCCTCAAGTCCCTCTTTTTAACTTCATTCCACTTTCATCCCCCGAAATCGCTTGTTCCAAGTTCCCACTCGTGCATTCAAAATGATGACGAAAATCGATCAAACATAAACCAACTACACGTTTCCGTACTTAAAAACCCCCCTCTGCCCCGCTCTAACTGGACGCTCCGCAACCCTTTTCCCACCCTCGAAAATGCGCTCTTCTCCTTGATCAGGGACCATTGTTTTGAGACCTGATAAAACGCGATAGGAGCAGCGAACGAGAGATTAAAGGGGTGGGGGGCGGTTGGCGGGAGGGTGGCGCGGGGTAACGAGGGAGGCAAAACGATGCATGACCGAATCGATAATCGGACTCTTCCACCCTCCTCCTCTTACGGGATTGCAGTGGTGTAGACGCGCCGCGAAAGTGGCGTGAACAATTTTTTCGATCGACATCTGCCGCGGATGAGGAGGAAATTCGTAGGAAATTTCGAAATGGCCCGTGAGCGCGTTTAACAACACGAGAGGAATAATATAATGCGAGTCCGAGAGAGCACCTGCCGGGGTTCCAGCTGCGCGGTTGCTTATACGAATTAAATCGTGGACTTTGGGGATTTAAACGTTTGCATTGTCATGCGAGACGGAGTTATAGATTGGATATGACTTGGATCTTGTCATCTAGGTAATGTGGATCTGAGGGTGGGAAATTCGTGAGGAAAATGTAGTAATTTTTTGCTTTTTTTATAAATTAACATACAGAATAAAAGGATTTAATGTTATTGCAGAACTTGCAATTTTTATTTTACTTATTACAAAATTTCATAGTAAAATCGTCATGTTGTATAACTTTTTAAATTTATACTTGCAAATCTTACTATACGCATTGTAATTTTTACTTTACTATTACAAAGATTCCAATATCTGTGTATAGTGAAACATGTAATGTAATATTTTTACTCTAATAACTTGTTTTTCAGCTTGTAAAATATATTCACGTGTAAAGAGAAAATATTCTACACATAAAAATATGCATGGTGAAAATTCATATTGAATATAATAAATTTGAGAGTAAAATATGTGGAATCGTAACTTGTGAAATAGGAAATTCTAGATTTCAAGAAGTTATATAAAAATTTATATCAGAAAACTCTTCTAGTTGTATAAGTAATGAGGAGATATGAAAAATACTAAAAGTAGGTATTTAAAAAAGGAAAAATCAATAACTTTGAAACTTCGAAATGAGTAAAATTTTAAAGTCTTAATCATGAAACTATAATTAAAAGACGAGAATAACCTATAAAATTTAATTTAAATAGTATAAATTATTATATCAAGTGAATTATGTTGGGGTGATGAAAAAATTAAATGAATTTTTTAATTTTAAAAATAATTATCCCCTTTATCGCTAATTGTTAATGATCAAATTTATAATTCAATTGTTACAGAACTTAAGAGATTTCAATAAAAATCTACGAGTCTTCAAAACTTTGAAAAATTCAAAATTCCCAAGAATTTTTTACAATATCTGAAATTCTTCTTGATTTCGGTAAAATGTAAAAAATTTGGAATCTTGAAAAAATCTTGAAATGAAATAAAAGAGAAATAGACCTTTTTTTTATCTAGAGATAGAAAAATTTAGAAAATCTAGGACTCTTAAATATTTTGAATAATTTAAAATTTTCTGGGTTGCGAAAGATACACTGAAAAAAAAACCTAGTAATTTGTACTATAAATATAATTTTTACCATGCAGTGTAGTAAAACGTCAAATGTTGTAATCATAAGTTGATATACACTAAAAAAATACTGAAAACATTGTATTTTTTACTTTAGTATATAATAGTTTTTAATAAAAATCAACAAGTCGCTAAAACTTGGAAAAATTGGAGGTTCCAAAGAAAATCCATTCAATAAATGTCGTGGAAAATTTTGAAGGTTGTCAATAATTTTAGTTTCCTACAAATTTAGAATCTTGAAAAATGTCGACAAATTTCGTATATTGTGAAAATTTTGCAAAATTCCGATAAACCATTAGAACTGTGTTGAGGTCTTTGAATTTTCAAAAAGTCAAAAAAGGTTTTTTAGTACAAAAATTATCGATAACTTTCGAAATTTCAATAAAAAGCTACGAGTCTTCGGAACTCTGAAAAACTCGAAATTACGAGGAATTTTTAACAATATCTGTAATTCATTTTCAATTCCGTGAACTGTAAGAAATTTGGAATCTTGAAAAAATCTAGAAGTTAAATTTAAAAAAATGGACAAATCTAAAATTTTTTTTTTTAATCTAGAAATGACAAAATCCAGAAAATCTATGAATCTGATATATTTTTAATAATTCAAAATTTTCTCGCTTCCGAAAGATACACTGAAAAAAAAAAATAGTAATTTGTACTGTAAATATTGGAAAATTACTATATTTTAGCAAAATATACAATATTATTTTGATTTTTCATATTTTATAGTAAAATAAGTCATTAAAATATTTATTTTTACTATGCAGTACCGTAAAACAAAATCAAATATGTCAAATATCACAATTATAAGTTGATATATAGAAAAAATACTAAACATATTCTATTTCTTACTTTAGTAAATAACAGTTTTCGATAAAAATCAACAAGTTGTTAAAACTTTGAAAAATTGAAGATTTCAAAGAAAATTTCATTCAGGATTCAATAAATGTCATGCAAAGTTTTGAAGGTTGTCAATAATTTTACAATTTTCTATAAATTTATACAATCTTGCAGAATACCGATAAATTTCGTTAATTATGAAAATTTTTCAAAATTCCGATAAACCAGAAAAACTATGTTATGTCTGAATTTTCAAAAAATCAGAAAATGTTTTTTACTGCAATATACATCGATGTATAAGTACATTCTATTTATAGAACTATACTACTTATAGAACCGATAACCGCATATTTGGAAATCAAAATGAAGTTGAAAATACATTGAAAGAATTTGAAAAGAATACGAGTTTTCAACTCGGTGAAACCCTGCATTTCCACCGCGGGCGTGGCTCGGCCCGGATCCTCGCGGAGCGGAATCCGCGAAAAGAGCAGAAAATCTAGAGACGCACCCCGCCTAGAAACGGCCCTGTATCAAGAGCCCCGGAGCCTCCCCCGATTTCTCCCACTGCTCCCGGCACCTCGAGGACGACAGCCGAGGGTGCAGTCGCCCAGGCCCTGTATAATACTGTATAAGTCGAGTTACACCGCACCCGCAACCGTTCTCCTCCTCAAAGAAAACGAAAAACGCTCACGTTTTAACACCAAGGAGAAAATACTCACTTTCCCCAAGTTCTTAAACGAACTGTCATACTTGAGATTTTACTGAATCAAAATTTCTGAAGTGTGAAAACGATTTTTATGATTGAACAGCTTTTTTCTTGGGAATGACTTTTTTTGGTTGCAAACATGAAATCAAATATAAAGTTAAATTAATTAATTCATAAAATTTGTTTATATTTTTAACAATTTTCAATATATTATAACTGTAACGAAAATGTGCAATTTGTATTTTTTATTTCATGTTTGCAACTAAAAAAAGTTTTTTTCATAAAAAAAAGGTTTGCACACTTGAGAAATTTTTACTCTACTGCAAAAAAGGTTTGTTACACTGTAATTTCATGATTCGCTATCAAAACTTTTTCGCACTAGTTGAGAAATATACTGTTATCGAATCTTTCGTTCCTGGATAAAAAAAGGGGGTTGGGAAACAAAGGGAGAGAGATATCATATTCCAGCGGAAGATCCTTCTTGGCTCGGAGGAGAGATCATGATCCGATGCTATAACCTAGCGCAATTTTATTGCCCGTCGAGGGAACGGGGCTTTCGTGTGTCATTCCTCCATTCAGTTACTGCCCCTCTCCCCGGGGGTCGTACTTGGGGGTTGGGCAGGAAAATCGATTTTAGGAGTGGTGGTTTCATATTTTGAAGGTTCTCTTAATTTAGGAGCATTTTTTTTTACATTGCTGTAATGGGTTTTCGAAATTTTGTATTTTTTGTGAGTACACAGAAAAAAAAGGATTCAGTTGCTTTAGCTGCATTTTTTCAATTAAAAGACGAGAAAGTTGACTTTACGAAAATTTTCGTTTGCTCCAACTGAGAAGTTCAGTTAGCGCCATAGCTGCTACTGAAAAATTCGATTATTCTAACTGAAAAAAAGTTAGAAATGGCGCAACTGAATTTTTCAGTTATGATACCGTCATTACTGAAAAATTCAGTTGTGGGAACTAAAAATTCAGTTGTGGGAACTTAAAATTCCCGTTGTCATAAGTAAAATTTAAAATGGCCTCAATAGAAACTTCATTTACTGAGCAGCGCCAATTTTTTTTCCAGTTGAAGGGACTAAAATTTCGATCGGTTCGACTAAAAATTCAATCAGCACAACTGAAATTTTCGATAATGCCTATTCCGAATAAAATTCAGTTGAAGCAAATGAAACTAAAAAATTTTTTTCTCGGTGTAGTTGTTCTAAGGATGGGCATTTTCATATGATTTTCGTAAGTGGGGAGTTTTCAATTTTTTAAAATTATCAAAAGTCGAAGAAAAATATATAAGACTGGTTACAAAACCATAGTATATTTCTTTACTAGTGTAGGAAAATTATATTGTAGATTTTTCTAGAGTAAACTAATTTTTGCAATATTTATGGTACAAGTTACTAGTTTTTTTGTGTGTATCTGTTGGGAAACCGAGAAAATTTTGCATTATTTAAAATATTTCGAATTCCTAGATTTTTTATTTCTAGATTTTTCCATTTCTATTAAATTTCATTTTTAGATGTTTTGAAGATTCTAAATTTCTTACAATTTACAGAACTTAAGAAGAATTTCTAATATTGTAAAAAATTCTTCGTAATTTTGAATTTTTCAAAGGTTTAAAGACTCTTAAATTTTTATTAAAATCTCTTAAGTTATCCACGATTTTTGTACTAAAAAACATTTTTTGATATTTAAAAAATTTAAAGACCTCAACACAGTTTTTATAGTTTATCGGAATTTCGAAAAATTTTCACAATTCACGAAATTTATCAACATTTAGCAAGATTCTACAAATTTACAGAAAATTGTAAAATTATTGACAACCTTCAAAATTTTCCATAACATTTATTAAATGAAATTTTCTTTGGAACCTTCAATTTTGACGACTTGTTGATTTTTATTGAACAC
The DNA here is from genome assembly GCA_030522825.1 of Platygaster orseoliae. Classification (NCBI taxonomy): domain Eukaryota; kingdom Metazoa; phylum Arthropoda; class Insecta; order Hymenoptera; family Platygastridae; genus Platygaster; species Platygaster orseoliae. Next base: position 20,378 of record JAPYZL010017177.1, read on the forward strand.
TGTTATTTACTAAATTAAAAAAGGAATATGATTAGCATTTTTTTACTATACATCAACTTGTTATTGCAATTTTTGACGTTTTACTACACTGCATGTTAAAAACAATTTATTTGTTGCTAAATGTTCTATAATATATGGAAAATTTAAATATTTTACTGTATCAATCACTAGATTTTTCTCTCAGTGAAATTTTCGAAAAGTTGTATCAGTGAATAGAAGGAAAGGGGTTTGGGGGAGAAGGGAGTTTTTTGAATTGAAGTTGTTTCAATGTTTGAGTAATTTTTTAGATGTCATTTTATTGTACGATTCTGCTGTTTTGGGAATATAATTTATTTTTTCAAAATTATTGCAAACATTCTCTTGGTATATAACGAATACGATGAGTCGATTTTTTATAAATGAACTTTAGACTTTTTACTCATTTTTTTTTTTTTTTGAATCTTTTCAGAATTTTTCCGGAACCACTGCTAACGCGAAACAGACCCGAACTTTTCGTCAAAGGTATGTTTTTTTAATTTTCGTAATATGTTTGCTCAAAAGAATACAGCGGTAACTGAAAAATTGTGGAGGAAGATGGAAAATGAAAAACTCAGTTGAAGATCGAGTGGAAGCTTAAAAGAATTTTGCTGTTTTTGACTAAATTACATGTGTTTGAATTGAATCCATATCAAAAATCATCGATCATCAAAACTCTCTCAATATACACTCTAAAAATTGAATCTTATTTTAAGACGCGACGATATCAAGTCTCGACTTGAAATTTTAATATTGCCTTAAATTTAGTCTCTATTCATAATTATTTTCGAGCTGGCAAGTCTTAAATTAAGACAGTTCATCATAATTTCACAAAATCACACTTGATTCAAGACATAATTATTCTCTTGTTTTAAGACTTTAAAATTTCAACATAAACTGAATTTAAGGTATTATTCGAATTTCACGTCGTGCCTTAATTTTCTTCCATCTTGAATAATAAGATTGACTTTTTAGAGTGTACTAAATTTCCTAAAAATCAATGGAATTATCAATAAAAACGACAAAATCTGTAGTAATATTGTAAAAGTTACAATATTTTAGTTCATTTTGCTAATAAACATTTCAAAAATCATCGATCATCAAAACTCTCTAATTGTTTACTCTAAAAATTGTATCTTATTTTAAGACACGATGAAATCAAGTCTCGACTTGAAATGTTTATATTGCCTTAAATTTGGTCTATATTCATAATTACTTTTCAGCTGGAGAATCTTAAATTAAGACAGCATATCTTAATTCCACAAAATCATACTTGTTACAAGACATATTCTCTTGCTTTAAGACTTTTAAATTTCAACATAAACTTAATTTAAGATACCATTCGAATTTCATGTGCCTTAATTTTGTTGAATCTTTAAATAAGATTGACTTTTCAGAGTGTACTGAATTTCATTAAAATCAATGAAACTCAATAAAAATTACAAATCTGCAGTAATATTGTAAAAGTTCCAAGATTTTAGTTCTTTTTTTTAATAAACTTATCAAAACCATCGATCATCAAAACTCTTTAAATTAATATACACTCTAAAAATTGAATCTTATTTTAAGACGCGATGAAATCAAGTATCGACTTGAAATTTACATATTGCCTTAAATTTGGTTTATATTCATAATTACTTTTAAGCTGGCAAGTCTTAAATTAAGACAGCTTATCTATTTTAAGATTTATATTAAGACAGTTTGTTTATTTCAGACTTTAAAATTTCAACATAAACTAAATTTACGATATTATTCCAATTTCAAGTCGTGCCTTAATTTTCTTTCATCCTAAAATAAGAATGCACAAAATCCCATAAAAATCAGTCAAATTCTTCAAAGAAACATTTCAAAAACTTTCGTTCACTTAGACTATTGCATTACATATTACCAACAGTTTCATTCTCGTTCTCTCTCACACTAAAAAGCCAATTTTATTTTAAGATGCAACAAAATTAAGGGACGACTTGCAATTCAAAAAGTACCTTGAATTCAGTTTATTTTTAAATTTATTTTCAAGCAAGCAAGTCTTAAATCAAGAGGACATGTCTTGAAACAAGAATGATTTACTAAAATTATGTTGAATCTTCTTTAAGACTTGCTTGCTTGAAATTAATTGTGAACATGGACTAAATTTAAGATAATATTGTGCCTTGATTTTGTTGCATCTTAAAATAAGCATGAATTTTTACAATGCTCGCCCTTTTTTTCGTCCTTAACTTAGGACGATAAAAAATACAAAATCTGCAGTAATATTGTAAAAGTTACAATGTTTTAGTTCATTTTTCTTATTAACATATTAAAAATCATCGATCATCAAAACTCCCTAAATATACACTCGAAAAATTGAATCTTATTTTAAGACGCGACAAAATCAAGTCTCGACTTGTAATTTACATATTGCCTTGAGTTTAGTCAATATTCATAATTACTTTTAAGCTGACATGTCTTAAATTAAGACAGCTTATCTATTTCAAGATTTATATTCAGACAGTTTGTTTGTTTCAGACTTTAGAATTTCAACATAAACTAAATTTAAGATACCATTCGAATTTCATGTGTCTTAGTTTTCTTGCATCTTAAAATAAAGTTGTACTAAATTCCATAAAAATCACTAAAATTCTCCAAAAAAACATTTAAAAAAGCCCCGTCATCTTGGACTATTGCATAATTGCATTACACATTATCAACAGTTTCATTCTCGTTTTCTCTCGCCTTTTTTTACGTCCTTAACTTAGGACGATAAAATGGACAAAATTTGCAGTAATATTGTACAAGTTACAATATTTTAGTTCATTTTTTTAATAAACATATAAAAAATCATCGATCATTAAAACTTTCTAAATATACACTCTAAAAATTGAATCTTATTTTAAGACACGACGAAATCAAGTCTCGATTCGAAATTTACATATTGCCGTAAATGTGGTCATATTCATAATTACTTTTGGTATGTCTTAAATTGAGACAGCTTATCTATTTCAAGATTAATATTAAGACAGTTTGTTTATTTCAGACTTTCGAATTTCAACACTAACTTAATTTAAGATACTATCCGAATTTCTCGTCGTGCCTTAATTTTCTTGTATCTTAAAATAAGACTCACTTTCCAGATTGTACTAAATTCCATAAAAATCACCCAAATTCTTCAAAAAAACATTTCAAAAACCCCCGTCATCTTAGACTATTGCATTACATATTATCAACAGTTTCATTCTCGTTCTCTCTCGCCCTTTTTTTTTCGTCTCCTAACGTGGGGCGATGAAAAGGAAGGGGCTGCCGGGGGAGGCCGGGGTAAAGGGGTTTCGATTCGCGTTGGGCTAGGGAGCGGCGGCGGTTATTGATCCGTAGGTCCATGTGTCGCGCTTGCGTTACCCCGGCGAACCTGGGGGTTATACACCCCCGGGATGCTAGCTGCAACGCCGGCGTTCTTCCACTCGTACGCCGTTCGAGCAATCAATGGAGCTCTCTCCGTCTCTCTCCCTCCCTCCATCCCTCTCTATCACACCCCCTAACTCCCCCCTTTCCCAGCCGCCCCTTCTCCTCCCCCCCCCCGAACACCCCCTCGCACCTTGCCCCTTTCAGTTTCTCCCGTCGCCGGCGTCTTTATCATTTATTCCATCTCATCTGCATCTGGCCGTGTGTGTACACTTTTCGGGCGATTCTTTTTTTTCTTTTTATTTTCCCTGCGCACACTAGCCAACACTCGTCCCTTGGAAGTGTGACATACGCGAGTCACTTTCGTGTAGACTGGGAATACGGGAATTAATTGGTGCTTTTTGGGGGCTGGAGGGGGGGGGGATAGTTGGGGCCTTTTGGGCCTTGGTAGGGTGGTAATTGGATTTCTCGGTTTTCGTGCTAATCGGCTGGGGGCGATGAACTCGGGTCTTTGGGGATCTTGAATAATAAAAGATGGGTGGGTTGGGGAAAAAGGGAATTGTTTATTTACTTGTTTTTTTATTTGATAGGTTCGAGGGGTAGGAGAATGTTTGGATTGTGAGTCGCTAGGAAAATTGATGTTTGTTTATTAATTGTTTGTTAGTGATGGGTTGGGTTTTGTTCAGAATTTTTTGCAAGTTTCTTAATTTATGAGTAATGTTAAATTGTACGTTTTAATCAAGGTGTGACTTATGATGGATGAATTGTTGATGAACGAGATGAATATTGAGAAAGTTTTCTTGGTCAGAATCTAAGAAAGTGACCGAAACTTTGCATAATATAATTGGGTGAATTTCAGAATAATTGTTTATGTCTACATGATGTAAAAAGATTGAATAAAGACGCTGGACAACAAAAATCAGTAATTCGAAAAATAAAAGTTATCATACTTAATAAAAAAACAAAAGTTAAGATATAGAGACAATCATGAAAGAAATCACATAATTTGAACAAAATAATTTCATCAGTATCCTGTGACAATAAACTTTTTAAAGTAACTTATATTCTTTATTTTATGTATAAATATTATGTTTGTATCATACAACATTATTTATACGAAAATAATTCGTTTCATCTCAAATTCAGCAGTACATTCTTGTTAAAAGCAGAATAGTATGTATGGCTTGTAAAATTTGTTGCACACATTTAGATTAAACCAAATATAAAAAAAAACTTAACAAACAACTCACGCAATATGACAATTTTTGATTAAAAAAATTCTTAGTTTTTTTTTTTGATAATCAAAAATGAATGGAAAATTTATTGAGCTTCAAAAAAAATTTTTTTTTGAAAGTGAACCTTTATTGATGAGCTTATAAACATTTACTTATACAGTTGAACATTTTTTGTTACGATTGTAGAATTAAAAAAAACCGAGTATAAATATTTTTATTCAACTGAAAGATATTAATTTGTTAAAAAAAATAACTTAAGTGAAATTAAAATTTGAAAGTTGCAAATTTGGACTATTTTCCGAAAAATTACGACAAGAACATTTTTTAAAAAATGGAAGTTCAGTATTTTTTCAATTTTGGATAAAACTTTACCTACAAAAAAAAAATAATAATAACTGTAGATCAATATTTGGCCGAGTTATTAATTGAAAAAGAAAAATTAACGTTTGGCAATTAAAGAAAATCAGGCTTTTAGTCGATATTTCAATAATTCCCTTCGACGAAACAACTAAAATTCAAAAGAGAAAAGAAATAATACGTGTTTGATCAATTTTTAAAGAGATACAAAAAAAAATTTTTTTTACGCAAAAAAAAGAAATGACCTTAATTATTTTGACAATCTGAAATGAAAGAAATCATTTATGATAAAAATTTCTAGTTTGCATGTGAGGAATTCCAAATTAGTCTGTTTTAAACTAAAAGTTATTATTTTGAATGGTCTTAGTTAGTATGATAAAAATATGTTGTACATTTACAATAAACTGTATAACATTATGATTTTCCGTAAAACTCGACAACAAATAAATTCAAGTCGTAAAGTTTCATAACAATCTGCTTTTTTAATTACGAAATCTTTTTCCCATAAAGTGAAAACTTAATGAAAAATTTATTTATTATTTATCACTCTAACAATAAAATCTCTTGACAAAATATTAATGACATTTTCTCAATTATTCAAAGTATTTCATAATATTTAAACATATATGTTTTTCTTGTATTTTTCACATTTTTTATGATTATTCTATCATTGTCATTATATTTTCATTATTTCTTAAAAAAGTCACGTGTCGCAAGAAAAATTTTTTTTTTAACACGAGAAAAAAAAATAATTTGTTGTATCAGCAAAAAGATGTGCTGTTTCGACACAACTTGACACAACAGTTTTTTTGCTGCAGAAGCTTGTTTTTTTGTTGCTATAACAAATGTTTTTTGCTACCAGAGCAAAATTATCATGCAATGGAATGTTATGTACAATAATTGTGCTTTGGCAACCTAAAAAATTTGTAGGGGTGACAAAAAAACGAGCTAATTTTGCCAAATAAAAATTGTTGGGCCAAATTGTGTCAAAATAGCACATTTTTTTGCTGCCACAACAATCGCTTTTTTTCGTGAATGTTTACACGGAAAAAAAGATTTGTTGTAGCAGCAAAAATATGTGCTGTTTCAACAAAATTTCGCACAACAAATTTTTGTGCCGTAGAAACTTGTTTTTTTGTTGCCATAACAAATCTTTTTTGCTACAAGAGTAAAATCATCATTTAGTAGAATGTTATGCACAATAATTGTGTCTTAACAGCAGAAAAAATTGGTTGAGGCGACATAAAAACGAGCAAATTTTGCCAAATAAAAATTTTTCTGTAAAGTCGTGTCAAAATAGCACATCTATTAACTGCTACAACAAAAATTTTTTTTTCCTCGAATATCCAGATATAACCATTTTTGCACCGAGATAAATGGGTTGGTTACAATGACCATTGATTTAGTAAAATATGGACCCACCAAAGTTTTGGATCCTACAACCGAAACTTTGATTATAACAACCAAAGCTTCTGTTATAGCAACTAATGCTAAATTTTCATGACTGATACTTAAGTTGCAATAACCAATAATTTAGTTATCATACCTAAAGTTTTGATTGTAGTACCCAAAACTTTGGTGGGCTCATATTTTACTAAATATTTATTTTTATGTATATAAATATTTTACTTCAATTTATTGAATTTTACTAAATTAATAGGTATTTTATATATTTCATTAAATATATATTCTACTAAATTTCATTTATATTTTACTGAATACTATTTATTTTATAAATCATATTTTACTAAATTAATGGTTGCTGTAACCAAAAATTTCTCTTCATGTGAGAATTCCTGAAAAAACCAAAACGCTCGAGATAATTTGCTCGAGAGTCGAGATTTCTCGTGGAAAAAACTCGGGTCCATCACAGAGCTTGAATTCTCATTGAATAAGTCAAAACGAACACGCGGCGTTTTGGACGTGAGCCATATTGGCCGGTGAGCCAAAAACTTTGGTTTTTCACTAGCCGATAAAAACCGAGGGAAAATTAATTTCTGATTGTTAGCATTGTTAGCGTGAAGGGACGTATCCACTTCCGAGTCGTTTGAGGTTACTCCATGGAAACGTGACGTTCCCCTGGCGCTCAAGATTTAAAAACGGCGCCGGAAGTGGGCTCTCTCCGTGTCACAAAAGGGCGCAGTGGAACGCGACGCGCGCGAGATAAAAAAAGAAAAAAAAGCTCCGTGCAGGTGGCACGATTATTCCTCCACTCGTCGTGACCTCGTGACTTATTCTCGAGAACCCAGAGATTTGCACTTCTCTTGCATAATAATTTTTTTGGTTTCATCGTTTTACTGAATTTGAATTTCAAGTTGGGTTGACATTCAGACAAATGTTTCTTCTGCTTTTTCCGAGTCGAGGATCTTATGTCATGATTCCATTCGACATTGACGAAATAGTATATTTTTTCAGAAGTGTGGAAAAGTTTTTTTTAACGAATCTGAGAGTTGAAACTCGAGTTGAAGGCGAGCGTTGTGATCAGATGAGTTGAAAAAATTGGAGATGCTAGTTTTGCATCGTCCGAGCGTGGGGAAAAGTGGTTTTTTCCACATTAGATGAATAAAAGTATATTTCTCAACTAGTGTAGAAAAGTTTTTTTTAAGCGTGGGGATAACGAGCGTTTTTATCATGGAATTGAATAAATTTAATAATAAAATAAAATAATGTAGTAAAACTTAGTAGCTACTGTAATAAATCTGCCTTATCGATTTAGCGCTCAGGTCCCTTTTCTCGTTCCAAGTCACAAGTAGTATCTAATAAAGGTAACAAAACAAAAAATTTACATATTTCGAAAAACCGACATTTAGTTTCATGCTACTAAGTAATTTCATGAAATTTGAAGTCAGTGAACGGAAAAATATTTTTTTTTTTTTTTTCGGAGAATTTACATCTTGGAAATTTATTTCATCCACGTGAAGTAATATAAAAATTTGGTTTGAGAATTGAATTGAATTTTGAGATGTGAATTATGGATACGAAGAAATGAAAAATTCATGCAAAAATATATTATTACAGAAAGTCATGTTGTTCAGAAAATTTTTGAATAAGATCGAGTTACATTTGTAAAAATATGTAATTCACGGCTAAATTAATCTTTTTTATATTTTTTTAAGGTCTTTCTTATTTAGTGCAGAGATCGATTGTGCATTGCATTTTTGTGCACATTTTTAATTAACTTGATATGGTATTTTTTAATTTATTATAACTTTGTGGAAAATCTATCGCTTCTCTTGGTAACATTTTTGATTAACTTTTTGACTTTTCAACTTTTTTACAAATTTTGAAACTTTGAATTTTTCTGTGTTATTATTAATACTCAAATTCTAGAAATCTGTAGAAATACTATGAATCCATAAAAATACAACGTTAGAAATAACATACAATACGACAATTCAGAAAATCTAGGAAATGCTTGAAATCAGTGCAATTCCAATTTTCTTTTTTTGGAAAATATATAACTCGTAAAATTAAACAAAACAAAAAAAAACTACGGAATTTTCTAGTATAAATAAAATTATTCGAAAACATTTAAAATACTCCAAGAAAAAATGCCTCACGAAAATTTTTTGTACGTGAGCTCATATGTATTTCGTGTATTTCACAATGATGAAATAAATATTTTTTCGATAGTCCAGTTATTTTTAAAAATTTATTCACATAAATTTTTAAAACCATTTATATAAATACACCATTATTATTAATTATAAATGTAAATTCCAACAAATTTTATATAGATACGATAATAAGAAAACATTGATGATTTCTAATTTTAATGTATGAAAAACTTAGAAATTTTATGACAAAAAGTTTTTTTACGAAGTTTCAAAAGTTAAGACTTTAAATTTTCAATTAAAACTCTTCAAACTTGGAACTTGTAATATTAAAGAAAAAAAAAAACTAGAGAATTTTCTAGTATAAACAAAACTATTCGAAAATATATTTAAAATACTCCAAGAAAAAAACGCCTCCCGAAAATTTTTTCTAATTTCACAATGATGAAATAACAATTTTTTCGATAGCCCAGTAATTTTCAAAAATTCATTTACATGGATTTTTGAAGTCATTTATATAAGTACACCATTATCATCAATTATAAATTAAAATTCCAACAAATTTTATATAGATACGATAATAAGAAAAATTGATTATTACTAATTTCAGCGTATGAAAAACTGAGGAATTTTATGACAAAATATTTTTGTTCACAAAGTTTCAAAAGTCAGCAAGTGAAGACTTTGAATTATCAATTCTAAAAAATTTATATAGCAATCTAAAGAAATCCATAAACAAACTAAAAAATGTTAAAATATCTTTAAAATACACAAATACAAGAAATCTACATAATTTCAAAAATCCATGTAGATGTAATTTTCCAAGAAATCTATAAAAACACTGAAAATATGTAGAAATTCGAATTCTAGCGTATAGGATTCTAGGAATCTATAAAGCAAATCTATAAAAATATTCGAAAATTTTTTAATACTCAAAAAGTATGTAAATATAGTTTTTTCATAAATTGCTAATACTTGAAATTCTAGAAATCTATATAGAAAACCAGAAAAACAACAGATAATTTTTTGAATTGTGAATACTAAAAAAATACGTAATGAAGTACTGCGAATTTATACTGAAGATACTGTATTTTGAACAATCAATTCAAATAATCGAAATTGTTGAAATCTGTAATTACTCAAATTCCAGAAATCTGTAGAGCGATCCGTAAAAAATACAATGTTAGAAATAACATACAACACGACAACTAAAAAAATCTAGGAAATACATGAAATCAGTGTAATTTCAATTTTCTTCAATTGAAAAACATATAACTCGTAATATTCAGAAAAAAAACTAGAATATTTTCTAGTGTAAAGAAAACTATTCTAAAACATATTTAAAATACTCTAAGAAAAAAAAAGCCTCCCGAAAATTTTTTCTACATGCGCCCCTGCGCTCATGTACATCTACACGTCGACGCACGCAAAAAAAAGACTGCAAAAAACACACGGTCAAGGCACCGATTACGCCACTGGCCTCGCGCAGAAGCCCGGGCCCAAACCGGAAACCGGGTTGTCCTGCGGCGAAAGCCAGAATTTTTCGCCAAAGCACGCGAAACAGAAAACGGAAGCGGTCAACATATGCGTGGCCAAGATCATGCGAACGAGGTGAAAAGGAAGGAGAGCGCTCCCGTTGCAGGGGGGCCCACACGCACGCATTGTACACGGATAACCGCGCGGGCGAGGGACCGAGGGGTTACACACACGCGAAGGGGTGGCGGCGGGCGCCGAACTCGCCCGAACTCACCCGAACGCTCCGAGTGCACGCTCCGGCTCCGATTCCGCTGAATTTTCGCCCAGTCAACGTCAGTCAACGTTCGCCCGCCGTGCTCACGCGTCGTCGTTATTTTCCGTTTCCTTTTAGTCTTCAAGTCTTTAGTCCGTGTTTCTCGATTTTCTTTATATGCCTTATCAACCCCCGCGACAATTCGCCGTCCTTTTCTAACCCCGTGTCATGTGCCGTTACCGCGTCAGCCAATCAGGAGCCGCGGGCGCGTTTCGCAAATGAGCGTCGAGCACCTCGCCCCCGTTCTTTTTTCCCTTTACGTTACTTTTCGAGGCGCACCAAGGGCCTAAAAGGCTGTGTTTTTCCGGCTACCGGGAAAAAGTCAAAAGTGACAACGCAAGGTAAAATCATCGAGATGTACGGGCGCTTTTCCCGTTCCTCTCTCCCCGGGGGGCGCTTCGTTTTTCTCGCCCCTGCCAAATGGGGGGATCGCCCGGCGTGGTGGGGGTAGCGCCGGGCGAGAGGGGAGGCTCGGGGCGCGCAACTATTGATCGCCACGCGATTTTCGCGATCCGTCGCCATGGCCACCTGGCTCTCGGCGAGATAGTATCTGACCCCCTCCCCTCCCCTCCCTTCGCCGCCCCCACCGCTTCCCCTACCCCTCCAGCCCCTTCTGGTATTTTTAGGTTTGTCTTCTTGGTGCTTTAAGCGTTTTATAACGGGAATAATCGATAATTGTTTATCAAGGTAAGCGCGGTTTTTTTTTTGTCAAAACATCGTATAAGGCGATGTTTTGTAGATTGAAAAAAAAAACGATTTGGTTGGGTCGAATAAATGTTCGTTATTTGAGCGACGAAATGTGAATTTAGTTTTACATAGTTCGGACTAAGGAAGTTTTGTTTGAGTTGAAAATATGTATGTTTTTGATGAGTTGGGTTTTTTGGTTTGAAATTAAAATGGTTTAGAGTTACGAAGAATTTGGTGGTATGGAGTGGAAGTTTATTTAGGGGAATTAAATGGTTGGTTTATGGAAAAAAAGTTTAAGTTCAGACTAATTTTTTTAGGCTCTGATAAATTTTTTTTCAGTCAAAATAATTTATGTTTTTTGTTAAGTTGGGTTTTTTGAAAGAAATAAAAATATAATAGAATATTATTGTGAGTGTTGGAAATGCCTGTTTTGACGAAACGAAAGTTTATGGTACGAGGCGAAGCTGAGGACTGTAATTGTTTCGTCAAATTAGGCAATTTCCAAAATTTGCGATACGATATTTTATTCGCAGTTTGCTAATAATTCACGTCCAAACATCTTATAATTATTATTTGTAAATTGTGGATAAGAAAAATTGTTGGTCTGAAGTGAAAATTTATTTAAGCGAACTTAATGTTTAGTTCATGAAAAAAAAGTTTTAGTTCAGACAAGTTTTATTAGACTCTAAAAAATTTTGTTTTAGTCAAAAAAATTTATGTTTCTGCTGAATTTAATTTGTCGGTCTGAACTAAAGAAATTTTACAGTTAAAAAAAGTTTGTTTCCCTGAACTAAAAATATATTTAAGTGAACAAGATATTTGGTTCACGTAAATAAAGTTTTAGTTCAGAAAAACAAATTTTGTTAGACTATAAAAAATTTTGTTTCAGTCAAAAAAATTTACGTTTCTGCTAAATTAAATTTATTTCTCAGAAATAAAAAAATTTCACAATTGAAAAAAGTTGATTGGTGTAAACTACAAATTTATTTAAGTGAACCAAATATTTGGTTCACATGTAAATACAGTTTTAGTTCAGACGAACACATTTTATCGGACTCACAAATTCTGTTTCAGTCAAAAAAATTTACATTTCTACTAAGTTGAATTTTTCTGTCCGAAATAAAATATTTTTTCCCATGCATCCGTAAAAAAAGTCACTTTATTTCTATGGAATGCAGGAACAAAAGCCCTTTTTTGGGGTACTCGGAAATTAGCGGGAAATATCAACAAAAACCCAGGGAAACATTCATAAATCACGGATCAGGCAACTTTCTTCCCTGTGATCCGGGATTTATGAATATTTCCCTACGGTTTTATTGATAACTCCCGCTGATTTCCAAGTACTCCAAAAAGAGGATTTCGTTCCTACCTTCCATAAAAATGAAGTGGCCACTTTTACACATGCAT